>FIZR01030327.1:0-10145 GCA_900060175.1 Ferrisia virgata
ATATAAAATAACAATACAAAAAAAAATTACATAGCGGCCTTACGGGCCTTTTTTTGGGCAAAATCTTTAATTATGTCGTCATAATTTAACATACGAGCTAATCGATTTTTAATCGAAAGCAGAGCCAAATTAACAAGTTGAACAGTGAGAGATCCCAAAAATTAAGAATGTTTATTTTTTTATTTATTTTATTTTTCATTTCATTTTTTTTTTTTGCGAGTTCGCGGGGTCCTTGAAAACAGCTGGGGCCCAGGGCATCTTGCCCCTTTTGCTCCCCCTCTCGTCGGGCCTGTGTTTCATTTTGTGGTAAAAAGGTTTGTCAGTAAAATTACAAGGAGAGAGGCAAGGTATCAGTAATTTGACATCCATGCAAGCAATGTAAGCAATGCTTACACTTATAAAATCCAGAAAAAAATTACTGCTAATACATATTTATAAATTCAAAAATGTAAAACAAGACTGTAAATGGCTACAAATATAATTAGGTATAATTCGTTTGTTCATTCTATTTGTGTAGTAAGCAATAGACGTCTCGCTTACAATGCAAGATAAGAAACATTGCCCCTACTATTGTACCTTGCAGAATTGTAGTTACTGACGGGTGTTGGTGGGAATGAGAGTGGGAATGCGCTAAGTGGTGGAAACACGTTTGTGTAAGTATTTTCCAAATTGCTTATGTACTAATAAACGGTTCCACACTATGCTAACATGAGTTTGATCAATACAACAACCAATTTTCTTTTATTTTTTATAAACTTAATGAAATCCTGAACACATTCTCAAAATAAATCATGCTTATTGATTTTGGTACTCCAATTAATAATATATAATATCTGATTAAATTTGATCAGAAGCGAAATTAATTCTGTAGGTACTGGCGAGTGTTGGCAGGAATAAGAGTGGGAATACTCTACGTGGTGGATACAGGTTTGTGTAAGCATTCGTCGAATTGCTTATGTACTAACAAATGGTTCAATGCTACACTAAGATTGAATTAGAATTTAAATTAAAAAAATTTCAATATTTATATTTCTGACCCTTAATTTTACCTCATGCCACACCATTGGAAAGCATGAACGAGATTTGTTTGTTGACAACTTATGTATATGACCATTAGGACTATTTTTGGGAATTTCAGAAATTGGTCCATCTCAATGTATTTTATTTTTCCACCACGGCTGAAATCATTTGCTCAGCAGGATATTGACTGAAATAACTCCAATTCTGTGAGTACTGAGTAAGCCTAAATTGCAGGAAAATTAGGTTTCTATGAATAGGGATCAACATTGACTGTGGATCAAAATTCAGTCATGTTTCAATTTTAGGGAGAGATTTTTCACATCCAATTGATGGGAATAAATTGCCAAAATTGTTCATTTTTAACCAATTGATGGGAAATCAAAAGCTGTCTATGTATACAAAAATCAGTTCCCATGTCAATTAGAAGAATTAAGACATTGGAGGCTGGGGATTCTCTTTTAAAATTTTGAAAAAAGTGGCTCCTGGCATAACTCCTACTCCCTGAATCGAGCCGGAGTGTTAGAATTTTACATGTAGATTTAGTACATGCTCTAGACATGTCCTTTAGTGGTTTTTGACTTTTTAGCACTATTGCACCTCCACCTCCTCCTCCTCCACCATATATTCTGAAAAAGTGGTTTCTAGTTAGGTTAGTTCAAGTCTTACTATTTATTGACCTTTTCTGCTGTATATCTCACCAATAAATTGAGCTAGGAAGTTTAAATTTGGTGTGAAAATTTAGGAGATGGCTTTCGGGAGTGTTACATGTAGACTTTTCAGCTCTATTACACCCTCTAACAGTCTGTAAAAGTATTTTTTTGGGTGGTTTTTGCAATTTTTTGAACTCACACTGCACAACCTTCCCTCCAAATTGAGCTACAAAGTTGAAATTTGTTATATATGTTTACTGGGTGTCATAACTGTGCCAATTAGTTATTTCAATTCTTCATTACAAAATCAACTTTTACCCTGCTGAGCACTGATCCAGGAAAAATATTGTGAAGACGCTGCTTTTTTTTTAGTTACATATAGCGAACAATTCGCTTATTTTTAATATTATTTTCTGTTCCTGTAATGTTCAGTATAGGCAAATGATAATACACGAATCCAACTTGTACAGCAACATTTGTTGATTGTTGTATGAAGATACTATCAAGAAGAAGCACTCTGTATCTTGTATCTATCTACCTATAAGAAAATCCATTTATGCCAAAAATAGGAAATAAAATTTTAAGAAAATCATTCCTTTCCTTCATTAGATGAAATCGGAATTGTCGACAAAATGAAAATACTATACTTTATTAGTAACTAAACACATAAACTGAAGTTTTTTTAGTAAAACGGATGCTTTCAATTTTCCACGAGAGGATTTATTCAATAAAAAATTAATAAATTAATTTTGTAAAAATGTCCAATATTTGTATTCAGCAATAATAATTCCTGTGTAAGTAGATTTCTTCACCACCTGATGATGTACTTATTTTATATACTACACATCAGGAAAAATACATTAGCAAAAAATTCCAACCCACTTTTTGGTACTAGATCTTCGATTTTTGAATGAATTAAAACTTACTCTAGCGTAACATTATACTAAGGCAAATGAACCATCATTCTTCATAGTATTAAAATTACAAGGCCACGAATATGTACCATTATACCTACCTACCTACTACCAATCGTACAAAGTGTTTCTCTACTTCACACGCCGGAAGATCATTCACGTAGCACAGCGTATTACCATCTGGAGAATCTCTCACAAACATGATGATTTAAAAATTTGACCAGCACAATTCCGTCTGAATGTCTCATGGTCATACTCATAATGGATGAAACGAACATTGTTATACATATGCAGTGGACGTCATCCGGCGGTCGAAAATTTTGCATTTGGTCGATACAAAACGTAGTCTGCAGGTACCAAAGTCGGATCCGAAACAGCAGCGCCAATTACGCAGGTACCTAGTACCTCTACCTGGTACCTACTACGCATTCGAGGATAATTAATCTGGAACACGTCCGATGCGCCAATAAAAGTAGAACTGACCCGAAAGCGTGTATCCATTGTTGTATGCCTCTGTGTGTGTATCGAATAGCCCTGGAGGCGTTTTTTTTTTTTTAAAACTGGTTTGCTTTATTTTGTGAAGTTCTTTACCACCTTCTGGACTATGCTAGGAATAGGAAACCGGTTAGCCCGAAGAAGAATGAATGTACTCCAGACGCTTATCGGGTCCTGGTTCAACAACAATCATTCGCTCTTTTGGATATCACGAGCAATACGCGCGGTTTTTTCCTCTTTTTTATTTTTCGTGCCTGTTAACGCGTATTTTTTTTTTTACCATTTCAAAATTAACGCTTGCGAGTAATGATATTATTTTTTCGTCTGATCGTTGATCTCGTATTCCGTTCGTTTGGTTTGATAAACGTTTATTTTCGTTTAATGTGCTGTGTATCGAAAGCTTATAACTGAAAAACCGTGTAAATACCAACTTCAAAATTATATCCTACCGGCGCCGTATCAATGATTACATTCCTTCGAGGTAACGCATTAATATGATCCAGCGTTTGTTGTAAGTTTGTATTTTTTTTCTACTGTTGTTTCGTTTTATACCTTTTTATCGAAAGTTTTTCAAAGTCCAAATACTCATTCGTACCGCTTGACTGACTTTAGGACGACGAACGTTCGTTACTCATAAGCCTTAACTTACAACGCAACTCGATGTGAAAACTAACTATGGTATCTCTTTCCATTGCTCACACGAGAATAAATTTAGCTAGTTTTCAGCATACATCGTATAGCTACCTTCGTATAATTCCGTTAATTTAATTTGTAACTCAATTCCTACACTGAGCCGTTATTTTCTTTTATGCGAGGCAACAAAAATAACAACCAAAAAAAAAAAAAAGAGAGAAGAACACGAGGCAAACACAGACCCTAGAAAAAATTAAAATACGAATATCTACAACTCTTCTACCGTGATAAATATTTTTTGTACAACAAACCAGGCAACTACACGTTTGTTGTTGATTTTGGCTCTCTTTACTCAAGTCAACCTTTTATGAAAACCTACTTTCTATCCCCTATTTCATTCGTATAATATTAAAGTCAACTATTTGTGCATCGTATATCATCATATTTCTTCCTCTTAACACAGTTGGTGGTTTGTAGGTAGTAATTTTCGCATATATAGATTATTTTTGGCATCGTAAACAAAAACGATACCCATACCTGGTATGATGGAAAATTGATTTTCAACCACTATTAAGTTCAGATTATAGGTGCAATTATTCAAAATTGTCGATTACAATTGCTTTTACTTTTTTTTTTTCTTTTTTCACAGAATGGGTACGAGAGTAGCGACCGTTCATTTGCCAGATAAAAATTTAGCTGGAGTGCCACAACTGCTAGAAGATTTACAGCGTTTGGCAGAAGACCATGACTCAGCTGATATTTTATTTCTAGTTGGCAAAGATGAATTACCAGTTTATGCTCATAAAATTATTCTCAAAGCCAGGTAATTTCCTACTTAAACGTAAATTATACATCTTAGAAGGGAGAACAAACGTGAAATGCTCACTATCGTATGATGGGTTTAGAAAATTTTTAATGTTTTCTTCTTCGTTCGAATATAAACCACTTCAGTACAGGCTCGCACTGGCCATATAACACACCGGGGGAATTCTCGGTAAATTGCACTCCCCCCTCCCCCCTCCAAGCCCCAAAAATATTGTTTTTTAGTCGGTTTTTCTTATTTTTCGAATTTATGGCACGCATACCTCCGCTCCAAATTGAGCTAGAGGGTTAAAATTTGGTATGTAAACTTAGCAGGTATCCTAAATGTGTCTATTAGGGGTTTCACCTATTTAATTCAATATTTACCTGCATCCACCTATGTTCGAGAACAAAATGAATAGACAATGGCAATTTCTTCTCTATTTTACCCTTTAAAAAAGGAGCTCTCGAATTAGGTCCCCCAGCCTCCCCCCTTTCAAATGAGCTAGAGGCTAAAATTTTGGTACATCGATTTTGTAGGTGCGTCAAATGTACATTTTAGAGATTACGATTCTTCATCCAATTCCACCTTTTTATATCATCGAAAAAATAGTTCTTGGTTAGGTTAGAAGGTTCGGTTATGGCGTTTTTCAAATTTGTATTAAGCATGTTTCCTCTCTGAATTGAGCTGAAAGCCAACGCATCGCAAAGGAAATGGCTGAGAGAGGAAACCTCTCCTAAAAAAATTCTGGCCCCTTTGAGCCTCCTCTATTATTTTCCTGCCTATGTGGAAGAACTATATTAATTTCGATTTAAATCCAAAACCATCTTGAACTTTCATTCTTCTTCATAAAACTTTGAATAATGCTTTTTTCGATGCCTGAACAAGCAAATGATTAAAAAAATGTCACTCGAACATGTTTGTATGTCATCCTTTCATCGCATGGAAAAAATTCGAAACCTCTTCGATTTGAAAAATTGTTTCGGAAAAGCTAGGTTAAACTTACAACCTCTTTTTTATATTTCCGATTTTATCACAACAACGCTACTGGCTAAAAGGATGAAATCCGTCATGTAAATTTAGCAGAGGTTATAAGAGAAGAGAAGGAGGACGAGGGAGTAGTAACCTTTCAGCCACATTATATTTTGTACGGGCTCAAGAAAATAGTTTTTGCATGGTTTTTGCCATTTTTAAATCTTGTCCTTTGCTCATTTCCGATCTAAATTAAACTAGTAGGGTAAAATTTGACAAATAAATTTAGTACGAACCCAGATGTGTGTGTGTATCCCCCCCCCCCATTGTACGTGCTCACAGCGCCAAAAACGTTTTTTTTTTTGGACTGTTATCTATCGAGCTTTTCCTTAACATATTATGCTTCCAGTTTGATCTAGAGGAATGTAGATTTAGTTTAGCCAAGATCTTAAAAATGTCGTTTGGAGATTCCAACTATTTACTCCAATATTTACCAATACCTGTATCAATCGTTTGTTTTATACAGCGTCATTTTACTTAAATTTTAGGCTAGCCCTCATTTCACTTCCATTTTCAAGTTATATATTAAGTTTTTGAATTATTTAATTTACTGAACGAATTTATTATTTATAATCTTATTGAAATGCACTACAGAAATACTTTCCCTTCGTATAACAAAAGGCAGATTTTTCCATTTATTTTACATTCGCTCAGTTGACAAAAGTATATTTAAATTTCAATACGTTTATCTAGGAGATCTGCAGTCGAAGAGTATTTGCCAATATTGACTTTCTTATTTCTTTTTCTCTTGTGACAAACAACGATAAAATTTCTCTTCACAAACCCAGCTTCATTTCGTTTGCGTTCTTCTTCATTTTGAAAAGCAAACCTCAAACGGCGGAATTCTTTTATTCGCTTTCTAAATTAATTATTCGGGGCCGGAAATTGAAAACGTCGCACAATCTTGAAATCGGTATATTTGTGCAGGTAATACAAAACCGTACTATCTGTTACAGCGAGTATTAGGCGAACGTTATCGAAAAAAAAAGGAAAATAAAGCGACAAGAAAAAAGTCCACGTACGAATAGAGAAAAGCTTTTCTATACATGTTTAAATCGAGAGAAATCTTCAAATATCGTGAGAAGTAGAAAAGAAAAAAATTCATTTCCCTCTCGAATCTGTCGTAAGGCTTTTATATTTAAGTTTTAAATCACTTGGGACTTGTTCGCCGGAAAAATCATTTCCTTTTCGAGTCCTATTTTGAAGGCGACGCGTTCGAAATATGTTATTCGAGTACTTTCGACTTTTTATTTGCTTTTATTCGTTTTTAAGTCGCTTCTTACGCGAAATACGTTTGACGAATTTCTTTAAACCATCTTTTTTTCATCATCGGACGGAAAAACTTAAAATTCAGTGCTATTCGATGAGAAAAAAACTATTATTCCCTTATACATTTGGTGGGTTGTTTTACGTAAGGGCGAGGGCCCGGAAATACTCCTAGTTGCATATTTTGTTTGGTATCAGGTACCTATCCATTTGTTAGGATTGTTGAATTTTTTTCGTGTGATGATTTCTTTAAATGAGATTTATTTGGTGAAAAATTATCCGAAAATTTCTAAAATAACATTTAAATAATATACATAGTAGTATCCAAATCTACTAGCAGCTTAACGTTTAAGAATCGATAATTTGTTATTCGATCCCTCAATAACGGATCAAAGGCATTGCAAATTTATTCATAAATCTTGTTTTCAATATCAGTTCTCTTTTAAATTCAAAAACATACGCAGCCGTTGGTATTTTATTTATACTTACCTTTCATAATGAAGTTGTGACGTCACTAAATGAGTAGGAGATTTTCACAGCATCCAAATTACGTTCAATTGTAATTTCACCTCATCGATTGTTCTGTAAGCCTGAAAATTAGTCGTATACGTACCTACTCGCAATATTGGAACTTTGAAACAACATCTATTCCTCCATGGGATTTCATCTCCCTTTAGAAAGTATTACGAAAAAAGATCAATTTCTTCGCTGCCTTAGGATTCTAATTGCAGTCTTGTCTTGCTCCAGTATCGCTTCGAGACTTCATTATTTTCCTTTGATCGCACCGCTAAGCGTGCTATACTACCCTTCTATCTGTCACGTTTCACTTTCCTATTCCTTATTCTTTATTCCTAAGTCAATATAGTCCACCATCGTTGTATCATAAGGGGTTCGCAGCTTTCAGATGCGGGTTTGAAAAATCTAAAAGACTAACCCTTATCTGCCTAAAGTTGAATATGTATTGTACAATTGCACCTATCTACCTATAAAGAGCACCTACCTTCCTATCTAAAATTTATCTTAATTTTAATAAGAATTTCTATCAATTATCTACCAGAAAAATAATTATGTTAATGAAGGTTTAATTAAAATGTAAACTTCTGCGATGACTTTTCGCTTTGTATAAGAATAAAGAAAAATTACGCAGAGCTGAAAAAAAATTATAAAATAACCAACGAATGAGAGGTGAAAAAAAACAGAGAGCTCGAAGTACATAATTATATAAATTGAACACCGAAAAAAGTATATAAAAAATACACTAAACCGCATATCGTACTAGCTCAATTTTTTTGTGCAAAAAAAAAATATACGTATATGAATAAAACAAACGAAAAAATGATAATTTTTTTTTTTTTAAAAAACGCCCGAAAACTTGACGAAATTTGATTAGATAGTTCTCATCAAGGATTTTTTTTTTTCAACATTGGTCGTTAGAAACTAATTTATTACGACTAGGATGCTTCGTAATCAGTAAAATACAGCCTCGAAAAAGCCTCATTTTGGTGTTTTTTTTCCCTGCCGCTCACTCGCAGTAATTACTAGCGAGTTTTACCACCCTGCCATAGCCCGCGCATCGAGAAGAATCTACGTAAACGAAGAAATATGCGGAAAGAGGGGAGAAAAAAAACATGACGCCTGGAAGGACATTAACAGCGGGAAATCATTGCTCTTGAGACCGCATTAAGGAAGCACTTGGCTTAAATGTTGACGCATGAATCATCAATGTAACTCATCTCTCGGTTATTTACTCTGCTAAGTGTGAAAATGGACTGTGTGAAGATTTTCTAGATGTGCATACTGCACGCTGGTGTCGCCGGTTGCCCAAAAGCCTGCTTTTTTTCGTCAAGGGTTGCTGAATGCTGTGACAGCAGTAGAAGTGATAGCGATGATGATGAATTCACGACCGACGAGCCTTTTCAGCTGTTCCCAAGTGTGTAACCCGAACGTTTTGTCGAGCTTTTTTTTTTTTTTCTTTTTTTTTTTTTTCATTCTGCGGAACGTAATGGCAACGTAAGCGCTTCGGCTGAATTCCAGCTCCGGTATGATAAATTGTTGGGTACTTGTTTTGGTACATTATATGCAATGGAAAAGGGCTTTTGGAACGCTAGGTATTTTTTTTTTTTGGTTATTGGGACATAAAATTTTGCTGATATCTACTATTGAGAAAGTGATCGGTGAATGAAATGGGTAAATTTAAGCTAAAGCCATACTTGATTTATAAAAGTAGACAAGGGCATCGATGATACTTATCAAATTTACATGCGAAATTCCAACTTCCCAGCTCAATCTGGAGGAGAGATATGTGTGGGATAAACTCAAAAAATGACTAAAACCGACGAAAAACTATTTTTTCAGAGCTGTGAGAGGGTACGAGAAAGCTATCCAGCCCAACTCCTCAAAAAGCGTTTTTAAAATCTATATTCGTAAATCTAAGTAGGTACTTTTAGAATTCCAAACTTCTTCCTCAATTTAGAGGAAAGGTATGTAGGGAAAAATCCTGAAGAGTGACAAATCAACCCTAAAACTATTTTTGCAAAACTTACTCTGTACACCGAAAACCTTACTAAAACCTGCCAATATACTCAAAACTACGTTTTTGCACTCAAAAATTACTTTGCTGTCGTATTTTCTGTCATATTGTCCATGAAAACTGGGCTATTAAACGGTCTATTGACCTACACCACGTAAAGAGAGGAGTATCAGCAATACCCGTTTTGAGCTCCCAGAAGACCATTGAGACCTTTTTTTGGCCATGTCAGATAATTTTTCTGTTTTCCTCAAAACTTAAAATCTCAATACCAATCAAAATCAGTCAAATTCGGGCAATCGGCTAAGATAGACGAAGGATTTGATATTTTTGTGGGGGGGGGGATGACCTCGGGTCAAAATTCAATTATGCCCGAATTTGAGGAAGGGAGGGATGAGAGATGAAAAAGGCAAAAATTGATTCTTTTTGAACCAGTTGATAGAGAATTGAAAGTTGTACGAAATATATAAAAATAGCTCCATGGGTCAATTAGGGGGGTAGATATGAGGAGTTTAGTCCTTTTCAACCTTGAAACAGGGCTGCTCCACCTGTCCTGATTTTGAAGGAAATTGAGGTGGGAAAATTATGACGAAAAAAAAAGGGAGGGAAACCCTAAACAAAAAAAGAAGGATCACAAGCACAAGGAAAGAAATGTATTACAAAGTTTGTTTTGATTGATGAAATTTTTTTGGTGGCCGAGTATTACTCACACCAGAAGATTTACAGCAGTTTTTTTTACTAGTGTCTAGCCCCTGAAACTCCTCAACTCGTTATCACGGGTTTTTGTTGTTTGTTTACAGTACGGA
>FIZR01030328.1:0-30473 GCA_900060175.1 Ferrisia virgata
AGTATATCATCGAATACAATGTTCCACATGTCAGGACCAAGGACTGATCCCTGTGAACAGCCACTAGAAAGAAATTTTTCTACACTTCCTTCTCTCAGTGAAGTAACTCCGAATTAAGCGAAGGAGATAATGAGGTGTTTTTCTTTTGTTGAGTTGTTTCAAGATATCACATCATCTGGCATTATCAAAAGCTCCTTTGATGTCAAGTGAGATGATTGCTACTAGTTTGTAGTATTTCAGAAACCTGTGAATCCTGTTCACTACTGCATTAACTGCTTCTTCACTACTATGGTTGCGGCGAAAGCCATATTGGCGATCATATAGAGGAGAGTTTTCATCCATGTAAGTGTGTAGTTGAGTGGCTATAACTCGCTCCAACACTTTACCAGCAGTTCTATGGAAGCAGGGTGATTGGGTGGTATCTTCTGGCACAAAGTGAATCTTTCTCTGGTTTAGAAATCATCACCACTTTTCCAAATTTTCATGTTTTTGGAAAATGCCCTATTTGCATGCAGCAGTGGAATAAAGCCTGCCAGGTCCCTTACTAAGTCTACATACCTAATTTTAACTTCTCCCCAAATTTTACCTTTTTGCCCAATTCGGAGGAACGATAGATGAGGAACAGCCCTATTTCAAGATCAAAAAGGGGGAAACCTTCATATCTCCTCTCCTAATGGACCCAAGAGGCTGATGTTAGGATATATTATACAATTTTAGATTGTCTATCGATTGGCTCAAGAAGGAACAATTTTTGTAATTTTAGCCTCACAAGACCTACCCCACCCCGATTTGCGGCATGACTGAATTTTGAGCCTCAGTCTAAATCGCCAATCTTAAGCATATTTCCCAAATTTGATCAATTATTGTTGGTATACAACTGAGCTAATTATTTTTAGTTTTGGGAGGGAGGAGGTGGGGGGGGGGTAAAATTAAAATGAATATCTGAAATGGCCAAAAATGGTTGTGATGGTCTTCTAGGACTCCAAAACGTATGTTGTTGAAACTCTCCTACTCCGCCAGCATAGGTCGATAGACCACAATAGCCTGGTTTTCATTTGCAATATGACTTGGAAAATCAGGCTAAAAAAATCCACCAAATCAGCGATTATTTATCATCATTCCATTTCCTTTTATTTTCAAATCAAATTGTCTGAACTTTTTACAACAAAAACAAAAGAATAGCGAAACTCGAATGAATAAAACCAACATCTCGGTTCTTTGCTTTTATTAAACTTGCCATACTAAAAAACAGGTAGGTCAAGATACAGCCGGTAGATAGCCTACGGTTTAAAATTAATGTGTATTAAATTTACCCTACGATATAATCGCTGGGTACTTTGTTGGAAATTTAATCTGGAAATTTTTCTCCAATTTTGGCGTTTGTTCAAGGGTTCCTAAAAAATTTTTCGTTTCCGAAGAAAGCGGCTATTTCCCCAATTACTTTATTTTATTATTAAGCCTAAAATTTTCTCATGGACAAGTGATTTATATAACAATAACCCAAAGCTATAAGTTCAACGAGAAGGCTATAAACCTTGGAAAAACTGTTTTTCAGTAAATTTTATAATTCTTTCTAAAAAAATGTTTAATTTGTAGATGCAACGGAAAAATTCAGCTACTTTTTAGACGTTAGAAGAGGGCGTTGATTTATAGCGTATGAGTTATTCGCAAAGGGTTTTTTCGTCTTTTTTTTATTATTTTTTTTTTATAGTGTAAAGCAAGGGGTAAGCATACTCGCAAATGCGCTGGAAATGAAGAGTTGAATCAAATTGTTGAAATAAAGACTGTGTGTAAAATTTTTCTATGTAGTGCAGCTTCATTATATCAATGTACATGCTGTAAAGTAATAATAAGCTAACTTTGGCTCAAGGATAAGAATTTTTTTTCAAAATTTTATTCCATTATACAAATACTAACTAGATAGAATTCAGCGAAAACAAATTCAAGTATGGAAACTTACAAGATCGTATAAATCATTTGAAAAAAAAGCAATACGAAAGAAAAAATTTATTAAGAAAGTAACCGAGTTGTAAATAGTGATTTTCAAGTAACTTTTAAAATTTTAATCTTCTCTGTGTATATTTTATTTTAAACTCGTTTCAATTTTATTTTTTTTACTTCATCCGCAACTTCAAACAAATCTTCATTGAAGTTAGTTTTACGATGAAAAAAAAATTTGGTTCTATTCGACATTTGAACGTAGATGTACGAGTAACAGGTGACGTAATGATGAGAAGTTCTAAGGCATATAAATTTGTTTTCACGAATATTTTCTCACCTTCCATAAAAAGTGACATATCTCCTTTCGTAAGCATATCTACCAAAAAAAAAAAAACATTTTTACTGTTCTTCCTTTTTTTTTTTGTATTGCAGAGTAAAGGATAAAGAATTCTTCACAAGTGTACTAACATACGTGCGAGTACAACTATGCAGAAATACAAACTGTAATAGATTTTTGACAAATATTAAAATTCTTTCCGGTCTCTTCTATTCCACCCACATGATCATATGAAAAACCTTGATAAAAAATTGCATTCATGTGAAACATTCAAAGTGGTTTTGCGTGTTATGTTTTTTTCCGCGTTAAAAACTTCATCCACTAAGTATTGTATGTGTCGAAAGTTTAAATAATAAGACTTTCGAACTGATTTATCGCGATTTATTTGAATTTCGTGTTACATTTTCTTATTTTATTCGCGCCATCGAAATGAACAATAACACTTGATAATGTGGGTACTAACTTTTCATCTAATAAATGAAATTTATGTGAATTGTAATAATGTTCAAACGAGTAATTGGAGATTCAACTTATACGTAAGTCTTAGTAGCTGTTTTGAAGTTGATTTTTTTACGATGTAAAATGTAACCAACATGCTTCGTAATGTATGTTTGTTTTATTAAAAAATTTATGCAAAGTCATTTCAACTTTTAGAGCCCAACTTGTTGGAAAAAAATCTAAGACAGTTTTAAATTATGGATACGTAATGCTGGAGGTCCAGTAAACAAAACATTTCAACATTAAGTTATCAAGTTGACCTTTACTTGATACTCAAACTACAAAATCAAAACTTATTTTTAAATTTGAATTTAAAATTATAAAATCAACCATTGTCCTTCTACCTGTTTTCTTTTCAAGTTTATTTTTCTGTACTTTTTAGTGAAAACTAATCCATGTCAACATTTTAACATAAAAAGCAAAAATCATTCATAATCATTTGTCATTGCGAGTTTTTGACTGAAAATACTATTCAAAAATGTTTACTTTTCTCTTTATTCCATTTCGGTAACTGATTTTATTATTGCCTAACGAAATCAAATTACAATCCTCCATCTTCATGAGTTTTTGATCAAAAATTTCAAGTAAAGTAAATTTTTTTAATTTTTCAACTTTTTTATTTTTTTTATTTCATTTTTTAATTTTTTTAACGTTCTTAATTTTAAGTATTTTTATTTTAAAATTTTCTTTACATTTCATTTTTCAACTTGTTTCAATTTTTTATATTTTTTTATACTCTTTTATAACTTTTATGTGTTTTTTAGTGAAAAAAGCGCAAAAAACTGATTGAAAATCATTGAAAATTTAGTGAAAATTAGATAAAAATGATTAAAAAATGCCAAAGCATTTATCAAAAAATCAGGAAAAAATATTGAAAATTTGACTAAAGCATGAAAAAAAACGTTGAAAAACATTCAAAAATTGAGTAAAAATTTAAAAAGCGCAAAAAATTAATAAAAAATTACGAAAAAACGTTAAACAATGGGTGAAAATTGACCTAAATTATAAAATAATTGTTGAAAATCATAGAAAATCGGATAGAAAATTAACAATAATTGATAAAAACGGCAAAATATTGATCACAAAGCGAAAAAAATTGTGTAAAAGTATGTGAAAATTGAACTGAAGTAAAAAAAAATGGTGGAAAATCATCAAAAAATAGGATAAAAATTTGATACCGGTGGGTAAAAAGTGAAAAATTTATCAAAAATCGAGAAAAAATATTGAGGATTGACCTAAAATATGAATAATTTCAGTCCGTTTTTACCGATTTTTCACCAGTTTTTCGTGATTTTTTACAGATTTTTCGCTCTTTTAGGTTCATTTTTGGATAAGTCTTACAACTTTGGATTTTCTATCGATTGGCTCAAAAACAGCAATTTATGCATGTTCGGCCCACCAGCACCACCTCCCCCAAAAATTAGGACCTACTGAATTTTGATCCAAGTTCATCCCCACTCATATGTATCAAATCCGCCGTCAAACTGAGCAGATTGACTAAATTGGAGCGATTTTGGTCGGTATTGAGCACAGTAAATAATTTCAGT
Organism: Ferrisia virgata; assembly: GCA_900060175.1. Taxonomy (NCBI): domain Eukaryota; kingdom Metazoa; phylum Arthropoda; class Insecta; order Hemiptera; family Pseudococcidae; genus Ferrisia; species Ferrisia virgata. The sequence continues at coordinate 4,324 of FIZR01030328.1, forward strand.
CCAAAAGAAAACTGAGGAACAAACTTAAAAAATGAGAAAGAACGACCAAAAAACCGCATTATTGGGGCTGTGAGGGGGTGAAAACAATCTAAACCCCCACAAGGCAAATTTAGGATCCCTACTGAATGCACTTACCTAATTTCAAGTTCCTAGCTCAATTTGGAGGGGAATTATGCGAGGAAGAAGCTCAAAAAAGAAACCGACCAGAAAACCACATATTTGGGGCTGTGAGGGGGTGTAATGAAGCAGAAAAATCTAGACCCCCCAAAAGTTACATCCAGGTCTCCGACTGAATGTACATACATAATTTCAAGTTTCTAGCTCATTTTGGAGAGGGAGATAGGGAGCCCTTTATCGAGGATAAAAATGGGAATAACCCTTATATCACCCCTTCTAATCGACCTAAAAGGTTGATTTTTGGATATGCTATACAACTTTGGATCTTCTATTGATTAACTCAAAAAGGAAGAATTTTTGTGATTTTGGCCCCTCAGCACCCCCTCTCCCAAAATGGAACAAAACTGAATTTTGATCCAAGGTCATCCCCACTTAAATATATCTAATCCGCCGCCAAACTGAGCCGATTGGCCGAAATGAAGTGATTTTAGTCGGTATTGAGCAGAGTAAGTGATTTTAGTATTCGAAAAAGACGAGGAATAAACTAAAAAAATGAGAAAAAACGACCAAAAAACCATATTAATGGGGGTGTAAGGGGATGCAATGGAGCAGAAAAGTCTAGACTCTCAAAAAGGCACATCTAGGGCCCCGACTGAATGTACATACATAATTTCAATTTCCTAGCTCAATTTGGAGGGGAGCTATGTAAAGAACAAACTCAAAAAAAAAACGAAAAAATAATCAAAAAACCACATATTTGATAGAGTTACACAAACAACCGAATTCCCAAATACAAACCGGTAATAATCAAAATATTCCTCCGATTGGTTGTTTTTATCACCAGCCAATCAGATAAAAGGAAAAAAAATATTCATACGAAGAACGAAAAATGAAAAGATCAATTCGGTCGTGTCAAACGGGCAAAATCATTCATAATAAAAGCTTCCGATTTTCAAGTAAACCGGATAGACAAACTGGATAAACGGTTTTTATCCGAAACAAAAATCGGATTTGGAAAACCGGGTATTTGCTTAACTCTGATATTTGGGGCTGTGAAGGGATGAAATAGATCGAGCAGAGTAAATGATTTTAATGTTCGGGAGGGGGGGGGGGAATGGATAAAAAATTAAAAATAAGTATCTAACATGGCCAAAAATTGTCTTGATGGCTTTCTAGGATCCCAAAACTAATTTTGTTGGTATTTCTCTTTCTCCCTACCGCCGTTGGTCGATAAACTGCAATGGCCTGGTTTCATTGACAATATGACATAGAAAATCAGGCTAAAAAATTAGCTAAAAATAATGAAACGATTTAACTCGTACGTAGGTATAACAAACGAAACGAAACGACCCGACGAAATAATTACTTTTGAGAGTAGATATTCGCGTCACGTACTCGAAAAAAGAAAGGTGCACATTTTACGGTTTACACGAGGAAACAAGGTAGAATCCTTTTTTATTTTCAAAAATGCCCTTAATGTTTGATAACGTAGACGGTAGATGCCCACCTACAGAGTACAGATACACACGTAAAGAATTTCATTCCACTAACAAACTTTCCCCACGACAAGTTCAGCTTCTGGCGACAGTTTTCAATGTTATCGAATTAGCCAAATCAAGCAGGATTTTGTATCTCTGTATCTTTTACGAGTATACACTTTGATATCAATTTTAAAGGATTAGATTTTCATTAATCAACACGCGCATGAAACCAACTGATATTGTTATCCGTTGGTATAGACTGTACCATACGCAGATATTTATACGTCGTTGTGTTATTTATGCTATCTACGTACCTAAAGCTCAGGTATTCCAACATTTTGAAAATGTGTCTTTTTGAAAGATACGACGTTTAAAAAAAGAAGCAATGCTTCATCAAACTTGCATTAAATTTTTCTCAATGCTAAACGAATAAATGAACAAAAAAAAAAAATAGGAAGGTATTTAAATAATGACGAAGTCAAGAAGAAAATGTAAAATCCCTAGAAGCTACCAAGGTACCACTGAAAAATAATATCTAAAAAGATCGTTAGATAGCATTTCGAAATATTTCAGCTATGCATTTATCAAAATCAGTAAATGTGGGAGTACGTAACATTTCTTTTTCATGTAATAAAATATTAAAATCTACTTTACAGTAGAGAGAAAAAAGTTTCATCAAAGGGTGCATTAAAAAAAAAATAAAAAAAAAAAAAAGACGAAAAAATTCAACGTACATTCATTTTACCTTTAAAGATAATCTTTTTTAGGAAAATATAACGAGAGTAGACGTAAATCCGTTACCTAAAGGTGATGCAAAAACAGCGTAATTTTAACTTATACTCGAGTAAAATTGCACAATACTTTCGCACGATTTTAAAACCATATTGTAAAAATCTGGCGACCCAGAGCGACCGTGTCCCGTTGCAAATGCAATGAAATTTTAAAAATATTCTCTCATCGTCGAGAGTTGCGATGAAATAAGCAGCTCGAAATTTTATCACATCTTTTAAATGTGCAGTGTTTCGTTACACCGCTGCTTCGACGAAAAAAGATTACCTATTTCGACGATACGGTTCCCGTTTACGATGAAAATTTTCAAGATGAATTTTAAAGTATGATTTGTTGAATTGAAAAATGGTCTTGAAATACTCTTTAGCAGTGCAAATATATTTCCAGAATCGTTTGCTTAAATTATTACACCTACTCAGAGGAGTTTACTTTAAACAGAGTATCTACGCTTTTTCTACGTATTTTGTATACCTACTTAGTATATTGCTCGGTGTTACGTTGGGTTGATTTTAATTTTTTGTCTTTTTAAAAATTCAATACCTACACACTTACCGCCAGATTTTACTTATTTTTGATGAAATCTGACGACGCGACGTGCATCTCCAAGAGGGCATTATTTAATAGCAACGTTTTATTCTTAGCTAGATAGATGTATTATATTATAATATACCTATATACGACTATTGGAAATTCATTTCGGTTAATAGAAAACTTACCCTTCGTTTCGATTTGATATTTTCATTTTGACGCTGAGTTACTTCGCCAATACTCTCACTACCCCATAATCTAAATGCTATTCTCGTATAAGTGTAAGACATTAGTAATACTGGTACGAAATAAGTGATCGCCATAAATGCAACATTATATCTGAAACAAACAAACAAACAACAACGAAATCGTTAAGTATGTTGTCTTTAAAATTAAACAGTATTCCTAGGAAAGAATGGTGAAATACGATTGACCTTTGGAATTTTAAAAATTTTTAAATAGCTAAACAGTTTACTGACAAAAACTCAATATACCCAAGGAATAGAATCAAGTGTTCAAAATATCAGCTTTCATTTGTTTTGTATTGGACTTCACCTCCAGAAACGGATGCAGCATGTTGTGAAACTTCAGGTTCCACTCCAGAGTTGAAATTTAACTCTGTTACAATGTACCTAGACTACCTACAAAAGAAAGACGATGCGAGAAAATATTCCAACTATAGTACAATCACTCTGATTCCTCACATCAGCAAAGTAATGCTTCGCATTGTTAACAACAACTGAAAGCGTTTCTACATAGGTAGATACCACCAGAGCAAGCTGGTTTCATGCCAGGAACAGGCACTAGAGAGGGAGGGAGAGAGGGAGAGAGAGAGGTGAGACAAGTAGGCAAACCCTCTCTCCTACTATTTGATAAAGATCAGAATAGAGGGGTTTCAGTTGGTGGTACAAAATCCTTTATCTCAGATATGCAGATAACAGTACTCTGTTTGCAGCAGATGAAAAAGAGCTAGGGAAGCTAATCAATGTAATGAAAACAGTAAGCGAAGAACTGAAACTTCGCATCAACGCTTCAAAGCCCAAAGTTATGGTTACAGATTGAGTTAGTTGTCTTCCAAAGCCTCATGTGCTGAAAGAATGGCTCAAGGATACAGGTTAGTGTTGTATCTTCAGCAGAAAACAGCGTCCAATTTCACTGGGGAAATCAGCAATGACCAAACTATAGAATGTCACATGTAACCCGAAGATATCCAAAGAGACTAAGAAGAGGCTGATCAGAACTCTCGAGTTTCCTGTTTTTTTATATGCTGCAGAAGCATGGACATTGAAGGCAGATGATAAAAGAAGAATATAGATGCCTTCAAGATGTGGTCTGCTGAAGAATGTTGAAGACCTCATGGACAGCACCAAGGTTCAAGAAGTCAATGATGGAAGAACTGGAGGAGCCAGTAAGGGGCTTAGCATTCTATGCAAGAAGCATATTATGGAATTATTCCAGACATTTAGCCAGAAGGAACGAGGAGAATCTGCAAGAGGACATTCTCTTTGACACAGCACCTGGTTCAAGATAGAGAGGAAAATCTCCTACCAGATGGGCCAGCATAATAAAAGTGTGAATGAGATCAGTCACTATAGCAGCGAAGATGGCACAAGACTGTGAAGAGTGGCGTACTTTGTTAGCAGCAGTACAGTCATGACGACTGTTACATTTCGATTGATTGATATGAGTGTTATATTTTGAAAGACTCTAATTCTAGCTCAAGAACGAGGTAAGACATTTTGAAGGGCCTGGCTTCAACACTCATTGACCGTTATGACGCTTCAAAGGGCTCCAAAGCCAGATAAAACATTTTACCTGGCTCATTTTTACATCCTTCAGATTATGCATCCAAAACACCCCGGTAACATATGAAATTGATGGGAAAAGAGGGACTTATTTCAAAATATAAGCTCTAGTGTGGTGTCAGGCAGCCGTACTGAGCAAACCTGATTTGGGCCCCCCACCCACACACACTAAGGATATTACTCAGCCTCGAGATCGTCCAGTTCCACTCAACCTCCATGCATTAACTAGGTAACCTCAAAGAAATAAAATTATACATAACGAGTACCTGACCTGTGTTGGGCAAGTGTCCGAAATAATGAGATACTATCACACACCTGCACAGATTTCTCAACTTCCCATCAGGGTAAGTTGGTAATTAGTCCGCGAAATGAAAGATGGAACACACAACATTATAATGGAAAAGAGTAAGAAGTAATATGCACTTAAGTGTATCAGGTAATAGAACTGGCGCATGCGCACTTGTGCCCGGATCATATAGCTATCTATTTAAACCAGCTCCGATCATTATAGCTCCCTTTATTTTGATTATTAAGCCATGGTTCCAGAGCCAGGCTTCAAATACAGATTCCAGCTTGTTCTCTTCTAAACATTTGACTGAAATACTAGAGAGCAACTCTTTCTATTTCAAAATTGAGCTCTGGCTCAGAAACGGATGAGAATTGTAAAGAAGCAAGGTTAAGCTATGGTATTTTCCCAATCAGCATTGATGATAGGAAAGGTTCAAGATTTTGGACAGTATCGAGCAGTGTGAATGATTTTCATGTTCAGGGGAGGGGGGAATAGAAATAAATATCTAACATGACCAAAAATCATCCTAATGGCCTTCTAGGACCCCAAAACAGATTCTGTCCCCCCAACCAGCATTGGTTTATAGATTGTAATAACGTGATTTTCATTGACAATATGATATAGAAAATCAGGTTAAAAAGTTTCAATAAACAACAATAACTAATAAACAGTCATCAGATAATAACTAATAGATAATGCTATAAGTTTTTGGACGATATTAAAAATCAGAAAAACAAATAACAAGTAGAGTGACTCATTCATTAGTGACTTCAAAATTTTCATGCAAAAATAAAAGTTTTTGAGCGTTAAAAATGACTGGAGGTTTTTAAACTGTTTTTCAAATATTCGTTTATCTTTGTTTATTAAAAAATTAACCTCCGGTTATTTAATCGGTTAACCAAGTTCCCCCCACATCACTACCACTAGCAAACCTGTGGTTTCTAATGGTACGCAACCAGTTACTTCTGAAACACTTCTACTACCACTGGCAGATCTCTCATCATCACTAGTATATTTCTGATTCATTGAAACTTCCATTACACCTTCCATTACCACTAGTACACCTCCATTATCACCAGTATGCCCCACATTACCACTGGTACACATACCATTATCAATTGCACCCCTCCATGATTATCACGAGCACATCTCTGATTCCGGTTACTTTTAGCACACTGCAGGTTATTACCACAAATACACCACCCCCCCCTTCATCACCACTGGTATACCTCTGGTTATATGTACTAAAAAAGTAATAAAACACTAGTGAGCAATGGTAAATGGGAACTTGAACTACTGGGATCAGCCACATGAGACTATCTTTCCTTCCAGTGTATGTGAATTGAATAAACATCGATTTTTTCCATAAATATATAGTTTTTTTTTTTTCAAGAAAATTTGAAAAACTCAAGATCAGGAGTGTTTTAGCAAATATTACGCAGTAAGAAAGTGGTTTACTCTTTATTTAATTTGAATTTATGAAAGAGAAAATAAATTCTGCTGAAATAATCGTGTAAAACTAAACAAGCCAAAAAAAAATTGCCATTACAAATTTCTCTTACAATCTCTAAAAACGTCAATTACGATAAAATTTTCCACCGAAATATACGTATTAGATATGTTATGTATACTTCTCGAAGAGTAAACAATACCAACATTATCGTTCATATATGTATGTAGGATATACTTAAAATATATAAAAAAATAAAAGCTCCGTTTCATTTTATTTGATGTGCTTCTTATTAGGTAATGCGTTCGCGTCTAAGAGAAAAGAATAAATGATACGGATCTGGATCTTCAATTTAATCCAATTTTTTCCTTCGCATTTACATAATCATTTGTTTTCGAGTCAATGAGTACACCATTCAGCGTATTTATACTTATAATGCAGTTAAAAAGCAAACCAACCGACGACGAATTGCATAATGAATAAAACTGTTCGCAGTGCTACGCTACTTTAGCATTTACCTACCTAATACCTACTTATTTGTACGTATTACAATTGTACCTAAAAATCAATTTTTCAAGCCTCATCAATTCGAACAATTGTTTTTTATTATATTATCTACTGGGTTTTTAATATGGATAAGTACCTAGATAAAGTGAATGAAAAAGAATATTTTGAAACGCAAGTTTTGCTAGAAAATATTATAGCTCATACGTATGCAGTAAAAATATCTATTTTTATAGCAAACGATTAAGTCAAATAAAAATTTTGCTGCAAGTGTAGACTGACTTCTGTGAATTTTGAAACAATTTTTTTATAAATTTCTTATGCAAGAATTTAAAATTTTTATCGTTAAAATTTACCTTTTAAGATATCATAAATTCACATGAAACCTCAGTTCACCCACAGGTACATGTACAAATACCAAGTGTGTTTGATATGAAGGTTAATTTGAGGGTATTTCACCAGTTTGAGATTCAAAAATTCTTAAATGAAGAGTTTTTCCAAAAATATAATGGGACCTTATATGGGTTTCGTGTTTTTTGCTCATATGCTGTGAACTACCAAGATCCGTAATTCACAATCACTACTTATTTTGAACCAGGGGGGGGGGTGAGAAAAACTATGAAATTCAGCATTTAGAGCTTCGAAATATGTCATAATACTGATTTTTCGACCTCTGACCCTCAAAATGTAAAATTTTCGCCTTTACTTCGCTTATGCTATATAGATGTTTGACTTTATAAACAAAAATTTCAGCAAATCCCCCACTCCCCTCCACCGAAGACGACAGTTGTTATGCCACTGAAGTTTTTATCAAGCGATAAAATAAAATTTGAGTTCTACCTTACTTTCAAGAAAAAAAATCCATTATGAAACTTTGAATATAAAAGTTTCATGACTAATTTTATTACAATATCTCACTGGAGCAATTTCACAACTCTTATAACTTCGTATCCTTTAGGTATATCACTTCATCAGAAATTAATCCTATTGAGAATTAGTTCAAACTCCATTACAAATGAGAGTCTGCCTACATCTTCACTTTCATCACAAGTTGATCAGCACGTTTTGTCAAAACTTTTTTACAGCTTCGTTGCAATTCATGAATGTTTAATAATGGAAATAAGTAGATGTCTAGTACGAAAAATTTTCTACTTCTTAATCATTTTCATTCCATCAGCCTACATAGTAAAGGTTCATTTTCGACGATAGAACTGCAGCGTATTTTCGAGAAGGTAGAAAGGGGTCGAGGAAAAGAAGGAGGAAAGAATAATGGAATCGTCAACTCCGAATACTGATTAATTTCAAAAAATTTTCAACTAATGATAAAAAAAATTGTGTCGTTGTAGAGGAACTAGAGAATGCCATTCTATTCTTCATTCCTTACACCTACTACACTATTTCTTTTATTGCCGAGTACAAATATTTAAGTACGAAAGATAATTGGAAATTTTAGACATGCTTTTCATTTATAAAATGCAATTTTAAAACGGCAAAAATTCTCGAGTAGCGGAATAAGACTGAAAATTTTGGAACGAACAATTTTTTTCTGAAGAAACAATTCATCATCTTTAAATAATGCCGAATATTTACCTTATACGCCTTTTTATATAAGAGGAGGAGTATGATATAAAGCACTTTTTTTCACTTCTGTTTATTGTTTGTTCTTCGTTTAGGTAGCTTTAGAGCAGGTAATTTTGTGATTTTTACTTCTCCAAATTTTGAATCAAGTTCATTTCAACTTATTCGCTGATCATTGCAGTTTTTCGTTTTAGTGAAAATTTTTTTACGAATCCTCTTGGTGGTTTAGTGAAACAATCAACGTCTTTTCGGCTTTAACCCTCCAGAGGGGAATCTGTTTGCATGGTTTTGTACACAATCTAAAGGTGATTCAGAATTTATGATCAAAATTTGACAGCTCAATTTTTCATAATGAACATGAACGTTAAATTACCATGTAGTACTTTTTCACCTTTTTGTCCCTATCAATTTTCAGAATAGGATCTCAACAATCCTAGTGGGCAAAAAAATACTCAATTTTGCTGGTCATTCAAAAAAATTATAATAATGAAGTGACATATCGAGCACGGCTAAAATTTGAAGACGGGCCTGTTTCTGGCTTTGTACTTGCTTATCTATTTTGTTTTATTTTGTTTTGTTCTGCACTGGTTTGGTTTGTTTTGTTATGCAATGCTATGTAAGATTCATAGAAAAATTTTTGTCAAACATAAAGAACCAAGGGCCAACGTAATGAAGCTAGTTTTGTACTGCGCAGTGCACATACATTCCAAGCTAATTTACATTACTTTTTGTTACCAACACTGTTGACGTAAACAACAAACGGGAATTCATGCGCGAGATGATATGCGCAGTACAAAAGACACTAATATTTCTGATGAACAGTAAGCATCTAGGTGGGCTTCGTAGGTAAGGTATCCATTAGCATAAGATCAATGGTTCCAACGGATCATGGAAAAACTTGATCTAAATGTCGGGTCACGAATCAAAGCCACTTTTTGTACAAATCTTGGATCATGGAGTCATGGACCATGATCTATGATCCGTAATCTGTAAGCATTTTCGAAACAGTTTCACAGATCACTTTGCTCGTACTCTCTTGGACATTTCTACATACAAGGGCTAAATAAATTTCTAGGCCATCAAGAGCAAAAATGTAAGACAAGTATAGTTAAATAAAGATTGATAAAATGAATCGTTATTTTGATTCAGAGCATTAATTGAACAGAAGTAGAAAATTCTTTTAGAAAATTTTCTATAGCATAACCTGTAAAAGTTAGAATGGGAACTGTAAGAAATTGAAAAAGTGAAACTGTGAATGATAAACAATAAAATTGAACAGAACAAAAAATATTTTGTTCTGTGCTGTACTGGTTTTGTTCATTGCAATTTGTTCTGTTCTGTTCTTGAACAATTCTTCTTTCAATCTGTTCTGTTCTGTTCTGTTCTGTTCTGTTCCCACTCACCTGGATCCAACCGGTGCAACAAACAGTATAAACTCTAAATGTCAGAATGGAGACTGTGAAAAATTGAAAATGTAAAGTTGAGTTGTGAACAGTAAAAGTGAACAAAATAAAAAATATCTTATTGTGTTCTGATCTGTTTTGTTTTGTTTTGTTTCTGGAAGATTTTTTTTAATTTGTTCTGTTTTGGTTTTGTTAGTATTTGTTCTGTTCTTGAACAATTCCTCTTTCAATTTGTTCTGATCTGTTTTTGTCCCAAAAATATATTTTGTGTTTCTTTCAGTTTTTATTTGTTCTGTTCTGTTCTGTTCCAAGAGACCTGGGTCCAATCAATGCAACAGACAGTACAAATTCTAAATGTTAGAATGGAGACTGTGAAAAATTGAAAATGTGAAGTTGAAGTGTGAACAGTAAAAGTGAACAAAATAAAAAATATCTTATTGTGTTCTGTTCTGATCTCTTTCGTTTTGTTTCTGAAAGATTTTTTTTAATTTATTCTGTTTTGGTTTTGTTATTATTTGTTCTCTTCTGTGCTTCAACAATTATAATTTTGATCTGTTATACTTCTCATTACAAAATTTTTTTTTGCGTTTCATTCCGTTTTTATCAATTTTTTTTTATTCCAACAGCCTTGATTTAACAACATCCTCAAATTCATCCACCCTGTACCCTCATTTTTGAAAAATTCTTGTTGATTTCAGATTGATATTCGATTTTAAAAGTCTAGATTAATTTGTAAAACTTTGAACACTTTTTATTCGAAAGAGGGTAGGGGGTTCAAAAAAATTTAATAGTCCTATAGATCGAGAATTTACAGTACAATACTTTTACCATCTTGCATTTTTTTTAATCCCTCAGAGGACTGAGCCTTTTCCGCAGATAACTTAAATAATAATTAACACATTATTCAAAATTTACCTCATTACAAATTTTGTCTGAATTAATGCCAATCCCCCCCCCAGGGGTAAAATTTCTTTCTATACATTTATCTGTGCAGGTACTTTTTCATTTTTCTGATTAATCACTAGGTGCATATTCTTTAGATATTTCCATTCTATTTTTTGAAATTTTGTACATGAACGACTTCTACGTCAAATGAAATAAAATACTTAAAAGGTTAGCTACGTAGATCACTGTAGACATTTTCTAAAATAAAAAATTCCGATTTTATCGCAAATTTTAAAATTTTTACCAATTATTCAGTTACTTTGCACAGTTTAGAAAAAGTATCATAGTGAGAATAAAAATTTACAGTCATAACTTCCATACTTAAGAAGCTTCTATCTCTTGAGTATTTAAAAATTCAATCATCCATCTCCTATAAAATGAAACACGCCTCTGGAGGTATAATGGTAATTGAAAATTTTCATTACATATTTTTTTAAATCAATTTCAAAAATGTAACTATCTGCAACATACGAACATCGCAAAGAGGTAAGCATATCGATCGAGTGATAAAAAATGACTCGTCGAGTCACCACCAATATCACACTTTCCCAAATGAGTACTTGAACTAAAAACACAACTTTCAAACACTCGAGTCGACAAACACAGTGTAAAGAAAAAAAAACCCTCTACACTCGTTCAAAACCATTACCTCAAATAAATTTTTTGTACGTGGATTGAAATAAATAAAAAAAAAAAAAAGAAAAAGAAAAAAAGTGTAAACATTGTGGTTTTTTTTCCTCCTCATACTATATCGAGCTGGGAGAAATTCATAGGGATGTTGGAAACAATAAGAAAAATCGTAGTTAAGCAGCATTTTTCAAATGCAATGCAATCCTTTTACATACATGCCATTTAATGCTATTAAATCGCGTGCCACTTGGAAGTAGGTGAAGAGTCTGCGGCGTGGTCGAGGATGAGATTGGGTATATCTTGTAGAAACGGAATCAAAGTAAATGATGAAATTTTTTAGTTGAGTAAGTTAATTCGGTATAAGAGAAAGTTGGAATCCTTCTCGCAAAAAACAAATTTCTACGATAGCACCAACTTGTATAGTTTTATAAGAAGAAAGAACATTCTAAGCTTTTTGTTTTACAGCCATAAAAACACTTGTGGTTTTGTACTTTTTGAACTTGATGTGCAAATTACTCGTTCTACGTTATCTGATGCGCAATATCCTTCATCAACGAGAAATATATAAATTACTTGCCTTATTTATTATGTTTATAAAATCAAACGTTTCTTTTGGAAAATTTAATTTCTCAAACACTTACTTACATTTACCTCCTTTCGAAATTAACGGATGAATTTTTTTTTTCACTTATAAACAAAATATTTAGGTTTACGATAAGGTTTCTAGAAAATAACCTTTTTACCACCATGTACGCGTAATTCTACTCTAAGTATCTCTACCTAAGCATATTATGACATTGTAGTACAATTAATTTTTAGATTTTTTTCCAGTATAACAAAATTCAAGGCAAAGAAAATGATAATATGAGCCACCCAAACACATTGGAATTCACTTACGTAGACTCTTATATAGCTTTAAAAATTGACATTATACATATAATTCGAACCATTCAACTCGTCCAATTACTTTTATTGAGTTTATTTTTTGTTTTCGTTTTTAATGGGCAAATAATTCTACAGCGAAAAGCTGATTTCCACTTAATCTAAAATGCATTTTAATTAAAGGCAATCATCCAAAAATATAAAAAAAACTTTTTCCCCTCCCCAAAAAAATTAAATTCCAGTGATAAGATAAATATCGCGTTTAATTTAATTTTATATGTGTTTTTGTTTTATAAATTAAACGAAATTATCTCACGTTTTTAACGTTAACGAAATAACCGCATTTGCGAATGTTTTCCAAAGTCAGAAAAGTTGCAGCTGTTACCCACATGTATTCGTATACTTTCTCAGTACATGTCGTTTCATTTATTTTTTCCCCCTTTCGTACAAACCACGTCAAGTAAAGCTTAATTTTAATCTGAAACATGTAAATATTTCACCGTATTATAATTCAATAAGTTATTCGGATGTAGGAATGGAAAGTTTCAAAAAAAAAAAAAAAAAAAAAAAAAAAAAAAAAAAAAAAAAAAAAAAAAAAACCACGATATGGAACTTTATAAATATTAACATAATATAGACAATAGGAGTACGTATAGCAGTTGCAATTAGATTAGGTCTACAGTAAACGATACAGTACCTAAGTACCAATAAAAATTAATAACTGTAGAAAAGTTTTATCAAAACACCAACACGAGTAATTACATTAAAAAAGAGAGGTACACGACACCAAATAAAAATATTATATACCTATTTTGATGATTAACTGCGATTTCGAACAAAAACGTTTAACAACATTTATATTGGATCCAAAGATCAAATAAAGGGTACTCTATTGAGTGTTTGAATTTTAGTTTTTTTTTTTTTTTTAAGTTGGAAGGTGGAATGGAAAAAAGTTGCAACATGACGTCAAATAAGTGTGGTAAAAATCTAGAGTCCCTGACTTGGCTCTCAACTCCCCAAATCATTTTAAAATTTCAATTTTCAAGGTAGATTTCTTCAGCACTCCGATTGGATGAAAAGGAAAGGGGAGGGATTCATTTGTGTTTCGAACACCAGTGCTAAAACATCAGTATTAATGCATCAATCATTAGTATTGGCATGGTGTAGTGGTTAAACCCTGGCTCACTAAATGAGAGGTCGTAGGTTCGAATTCCACCATGAGCGAAACGTATGTGTAATGCATTTCGTGCATTTAACAACTATTACACGCTTACGTTCCAAGCACTACCACTTGCAACAGAGATAAGTAGACAATACGCCATCTATTATCGGAATCAAGAAGCTTGTAACTGGTTTGAGCGCCTGCTCGTAGCCCACTGCAGAACTCGGTTATTTTAACCCGGCTAACGATTCGGTGAGTTACTTGTAGATAGCGCAGACAACAATGGAGAACTACTACGCAAAAGCTTAATAAAGACCTACCTAGAATTCATCCTGATACTACAGGCACAAAGAACACGTTTGAGCTGGCCTTACCCACTTGGGTGTATCAAAGAATGGCAGCACGGTCGATTTCAGGCGACTTGGGATTCATTTGATTTTAATGCATCACTATAAAAAACACTTGAGTAAAAGTACTGGTGCTGAAGCATCATTATATAAGCATTAGTTTAAGAGCACTGGTGTAAAAGTATTGGTGCCGAACGATCAGTATTAAAGCACTGTTGTTGAAGCATTGGGGTAAAAGCACCCGTGCTAATGCATTAGTATTGGTGCATTTGTATAAGAGCATCAATGTTGAAGCACTGATGCTCTAGTACTGGTGCTTTAACAGGATGCCTTGGCACCAGGGCTTTTACATGGGTACTTTTCACACCAATACTTTAGCATCATTGTTCTTATATCGATGCATTAACACCATTGTTTTAACACTGGTGCTCTTACACCAATGCTCTAGCACTGCTGATTTTACACAGATGTTTTTCACTACTGCTCTTACAGTGATGCTTTAAGACTAATATTTTAGAATCGGGTTTCTACAGCGATCATTTATTTGTACATTTTTCGAAAAAATTAAGTTCAAACCCCTTTTTTAACCTTTCTCTTTTTTTTGAAAACTAATGCACCACAGCCAAGGGGACATTTTCAAAAATCCAAGTATGCTAAAAAAAAAACTTAAAACTATTTCAGCTACAATTTGAATTGATAATTAAAGAGTTTGGAATTTTGACCATAATAATTAATAATCACGCCGAGGTGAACTACTAAAAATCCTTTAAATGCAAATCATGATAATGTATACTGCTCCCAATTCTAGCAAACCAACTTCATCAATATGCACCACATTTTATTTAAATTTTTACCCAGATTTTCTACGTTATGTTATCAATGACTACTGAATATTGACTAAATTGCTCCAATGCGATCAATACGCTCAGTTAGGTAGCGGATTAGATATATATTAGTGGGGACAACCTTGGGTCAAAATTCAGTTATATTCAAATTTGGGGGAGAGGGTGCAGAGGAGCTAAAGCCGCAAAAATAGTTTCTTTTTGAACATATCGATAGAAGTTGTATAACATATCCAAAAATTATCTTCCTTTGTAAATCAGGAGGGGAAATCATCCCTCCAAATTGCGCTAAGAAGCTGAAATTTGGTATGTAGACTTAATAGGAGCTATAGATATGCCTTTTGGAGGTTTTGGCTTTTCAGCTTCATTGCAACCCCTCCTAGCTCCGAAGATGTGTTTTTTTTGTCGGTTTTCTTATTTTTTGAGCTTGTTCTTCGCATATCTCCCCTCCAAATTAAACTGGGAAGTTGAAATTTGGTATTTAGATTCAGTAACGGTCCTACATGTGCCTTTCGAGGGTCTCAACTTTTCAACCTCATTGCACTTCCTCACAACTCTAAAGAATTTGTTTTTTTGTAAGTTTTTCTGTTTTAAGTTTGTTTCTCACATTACTCCCTTCCCAAATTGGGCTAGAAAATTAAAATTTGGATTATTGACTTAATATAGGTCTTATATGTGTCTTATGGTGATGTCGACTGTTAAGCCCTATTGCATTACCCCTACCCTTTCCACTGATTAAGAAAAAAGCTTGCTTTTTACCCTGATTTACTATATTATATTGTCAATGTAAACCAGGCTATTACGGAATATCGACCAACGATGGTTGGGGAGGGAATACCAGCAAAATCGATTTTGGGATCCTGGAAGGCCATTATGACAATTTTTGGCTATGTCAAAAATTTATTTTCATTTTTTATAGAGAATCTAAATTGTGCAGCATATCCAAAAATCAACCTCTTCGGTCAATTGGAAGGGGAGATGTAAGAATTTTCCCTCTTTTTGACCTTGAAAAAGGACTGTTCCTCTCCTATCTCTCCACCAAATTAAGCTAGGAAGCTGAAATTTGGTATGTATATTTCGTAGGTACCCTAGAAGTGCCTTTTAGGGGTCTCGACTTTTCAGCTTCGTTACATCACTTCCCAGCCCCAAATATGTGGGTTTTTGTTCGGTTTTTACTATTTTTTGAGTTTGTTCCTCGCACAACTCTCCTCCAAACTGAGCTAATCACTGGAAATTAGGTATGTTCATTCAGTAGGGACCGTAGGTGTGCCTTTTGGGGATCTCGTCTTGTCATCCCACCACTGATTGAGAAAAACAGCACCACAACGTGATGCATTTTGCTATTTTTTCAATTTTTGGATAAAACTTTTGTTTTTCACTCATTAAATGTAAATTGGTTAACTTATAAAAATATTGTGGTTGGATTTTCTATTTGATTAAAACTATATCCAATGGTAAATAGTTATGCGTTTGTGTTAAGTTTTTTGCTGTATTTTACATTTTTGTTTTCTTCTTCTGATTACAAATCGTCAGGAGTTTTTTCAACTCTCGTGATTATAATATCGCACGAAAATCAGGCTAAAAAGTGAAACGTGGTGCTTTTTCTTCATAATTATTGGTGTAATATTCGCTTTGTTTCTCATAATATTTTTTATCATGTAAATTGTAAATATTTTCTGTATATTTTATACGATTCCCTTATTTATGTAATTTGCGATTATTCTCTTGTTCAAAAATGTCGTAAATTCTCATTCAAAAATGACTGGTTTATCGTTCGTTTGTTATTAAATTATAAATCTACCCGAAATTTTTGAAATTTTTATTAAAAATTTTTACAAGCTCGAGCTTAAATGTAATACGTTAGTGTATATTAGGGTGCTTATTTTTTAACGAATAATGTAGGTATGTGAGTGATTTCTTTTTTTAAAGAAGTTGAAAATGAAATTGAATTTGAAAAATACCTGTCAAAGAGACAGTATAAAAGAGACATTTTTACCATGTTTTTATTTCGGTTTGTTAAAAACAATAATAATATCATCTTGTATTTAGAGAGAGGAATACGTTAGAGGATAAATTGGCTTTACCAATGCTGACTTTTTTTTTTTGAAATTGATAAATATGTACTAGATATGTATTCGAGGTACAGAAAGTTGGCAAATTAGAGTGTGTTGACGAACGAAAATTGAAAATTGAACATCTTTAACAAATGACACTGCAGCCTGCCGCCTTGAAAATGTCCCTTACTAATCTAACAATCAGTGAAAGAACGCTTTCCTATTGCTGGAAATGTTTATTTTTTGAAATTTTATCCCAAATGACATAGCAGTCTTTGAACTCTGTCTTCTTTTAATTGCCGAGGATATTTTATTTTTCGGTTCTTCATCCATTTATGAACTAACTTTTTTTTTGAAAATTTTCAATCCCTCTTCGCCACTCATTAGATCTGAAAAATAACTTGATATTGGTTCAAGGTTATATCTACTTCACCATAGATTATCAAAATTTTCTGCAATTTCAGTCTGTATTAAGCTGAATAGAAATTTTTTGAATTCTATAGAACAAAAATCTGAGAAGATAAATACTTAAACTAGGCATGCGTGTGCTTGAAAATAATCCAAATATATAATCATGATTTTTCCATCCCTTCTATTCTGCGGTGTTAAAATCGTAATTGTTTTCTTTTAAATGAATAAAAAAATAACTGGCAGAAAAAAATCCGCATTAAAAAACAACAATGACAGAAAGTCTATTTAATATTATTCACCCTTCAGTTATATAGGTATTATGTATCCGTTTATTCGTTCCAAAATATAAGGAGGTATTTGGGTAATTATACACTAGCTGATTTAGTCTGTAAATATTTCATGCTTGAGTGCTCTTTCGTTAATCCGAATAGTTTATACAAGAATATTTGCTTTCGAAGATTAAATGTCATTCGGCTGATTGATGTTAGATTTAATTGCATTTGTGATGTGATGTAATTGAACCTGAAATGTACATTTAACGTTAAATAATACGACAAAAAAGCAACGGAAGGAGAAAAGTGTTCTTGTAGTACTTACTACCTACCTATAGCAGTATGAAGAATTCTTTTACCTACTCTTCTCATAAAATATTTGGTGACGGAATTTTTTACGACGAGATTTTATGATTTCACCGAAGCGTGCTCTCCGCTTTTAATATCAAGAAGTTTTTACAAACAGTGTCAAAGGTGTAAATTAACAAAAAAAAAAAAAAAAAAAAAAAAAATTTGTACGCACCTTATGTAACATTTCAGATTCTTTATGTACATTTATGATTAAAGAGAAATTCACATTTCATTTTTTTTCCACACATACCAGTACCTCTACATTCAAAGGTTTGGAGTAATCTTTTG
Organism: Ferrisia virgata; assembly: GCA_900060175.1. Classification (NCBI taxonomy): domain Eukaryota; kingdom Metazoa; phylum Arthropoda; class Insecta; order Hemiptera; family Pseudococcidae; genus Ferrisia; species Ferrisia virgata. The sequence goes on from FIZR01030328.1 coordinate 22,452, forward strand.
GCAGTTGAAAGAAATTGAAAAAATCTGTCACCTGAAGCAAATAATTTTTTAACATTTCTTTTTTTTTTTGCTCAAACGGTACTCCCATTATGAATAGTGAAATATAACAACCCCGAATTTAAGAATGTATATTAGATGTTGTTAGATCCTCGTCCAGTCAATGTACAGTGAAGACAAAGGCCTATCTACGTGAATTTTTTTTGGAATTTTCCAACACACAGGAGGAGTAGATGAACAAAAAAATTTTTAAAGTACTATAACCCCCACTCTTGAAGAGGCTAAAGTAATTAGTTCGAATGAATTTTAAAATTTTGCCATTAACCAATCCGCCCATGAACGCGTTCTACCTTTTTTAGACAAATGAATGAACATGAATGAATGATTAAACTTGAAGACCTAAAATGAACTCAATGGAAATAAACAAACAAAAGCAATTAAATCATAGTACCTCATAGGTTTTTCCAGAACATTCGTAGTTGTCAACATGTCGGACTGGTGTATTCATGTTGTTTGTTATTAACTGTATCTTTTTTAGCCTCATTTTCCATGTCACATTGCCAATGAAAACCAGGCTATTACAGTCTATCGACAAACTGAGGTTTGGAGGGGGGAGAAGGGGGTGTGAACAAAATCCATTTGGAGTCCTAGAAGGACATAAGGACAATTTTTGACTATGTCAGATATTCATTTATTTGAATAATTTTTTTTCTTCGGAACATTAAAATTATTTACTCTGCTCGATACCGTCAAAAATGCTTCGATTCGGTCATTCGGCTCAGTTTATCCTCGGATTAGATATACATCAGTGGAGTGGGGATGACCTTAGGTCAAAATTGAGGTGTGCTCCATTTTGGGGAAGGGGGTGCTGAGGGGTCCAAAATACAAAAATTGTTCCTTTCTGAGTCAATCGATGAAAAATCCAAAGTTGTATCACGTATCCAAAAATCATTTTCCTGGGTCAATTAGGATGGGAGATATGAAGGTTTCCCCCCTTTTTTATCTTGAAAGGGACTATTCATGAGCTAGAAGATTGAAATTTGGTATGTACATTCAGTGGGGCCCAAAATCTGCCTTTTGGGTTCCCGACTGTTCAGTTCCATTGCTACCCCACCCACATAGCCTCAAAAATATGGGTTTTTGATCAGATTTTCTTATTCATTGAGTTTTTTGGGTTTGTTCCTCGTATAACTCTTTTTCAAATATAGCTAGGAACTTGAAAATTGGTATGTACATTCAACAGATACCATATATGTGCCTTTTGGAAGACTCAACTTTTCAGCCGAATTTCAACCCCTTCACAGCCCCAAATATGTGGTTTTATGATGGTTTTTTCTTAATTTTTGAGACTGTTTCTCGCATAACTACCTACCAAATTGTGCTAGGAACTTGAAATCAGGTATGTACATTCAACAGAGACCATATATGTGCCTTTTGGGGGTCGCGACTCTTCAGCCGCATTTCATCCCCTCGCAGCCCCAAATATGTGATTTTCTAGTCGTTTTTTCTTATTTTTTGAGTTTGTTCCTCGCATAACTCCCCTCCAAATTGAGCTAGATACTTAAAATTAGTTATGTACGTTCAGTAGGGACCTTAAATGTGCCTTTGGGAGGTCGCAACTTTTCAGGCATATTTCACCCTCTCACAGCCCCAAATATGTGGCTTCTTGGTCTGTTTTTTTGATTTTGTTCCTCGCAATACTCTCCTCCAAATTTTTCTAGGAACTTGAAATTAGGTATGTATTTATTAGTAGAGGCCCTAGATGTGCGTTTTGGAGGTCTTGACTTTTCATCCTCATTGCAGCTCCTCACAGTTCCAAAAGTGTAGCTTTTTAGTCGATTTTTATTATTTTTTGAGCATGTTCCTGAAATAACTCCTCTTCAGATTGAGCTGGAAGTTGAAATTTAGAATATAAATTTAGCATAGGTTCTCTCTTTTTTTTTCATTTCCTTTTTATTCTACTGAGTGCGTGTAATTTCCAAGACTATTGTGCCCAGTGCAGGGGGAATTTAAATCTGATTTGTTAACTTGGGTTCTTTTATTAGAGAGAGGATTTTGGAGATTTGAGACGGTTCATCAGGAATGGTTTCAGAGGTTTCTAGTATATTTTGTTTTGATCGTATTGTTTTGAGATTAGTGCAGTGGAAGAGGAGGGTTTAACAGTGATTTCTTCTGTATTGCAGAACTGACAATTTGATCCGGGGGGGGGGGTTAAGAAGAGGCAGTTATGTGTGAGTTTGGTATGTTCCTATGCGAAGTCAGGTGATAATTATTTCTTCTGAACGGTTTAGGAGAGATAAATGGTTTCCAAGGTTTTTTAATATTTTTTTTTACATTGAAAACTTTTTTTTTTGAGGCCATAAATTTTGCCAATTTTCGAGATCGATGTTGTCAAATAGAATTTTTATATCTTTTACGAATGTTAGATTAATAATGGGAAAGGAACCATGGCAGATTTAGCTTGTTGGTCAATTTCTTCATTTCCATTTATGCTGATGTAGTGGCTAGGTATAAGCATAAAAGAGACTTCAATATTTAATGTTTTTAAAACATAAATCATCTGGTGGATCTTTTTTACTGATATGCCTTTTGGTGATGACTTTTCAGCCCTACCGTACCCGTTACCTGAATCACTGATTTTTTCCAATTCATCCGATAGTAATATTTCACAAAAATCAGACTGAAAAGCATCGCATTGTACTGCATAATTTACCACACGTAGTATACGTACTTTAAGCAGTATGTAGAAAGGAAAAAGGCTTAGTAACGTGGAAAAGTACCAGCCAATCTATTTTACGTAATATATTGACAGATTATTAGATAACAATATGGTATTCTCCAATTCTCCGATAGTTCTATATTTAGATGAATTTAAATAGAACTCCGACTGATTGGAGAACCTGACCTAAACACTAATGATCAGAATTAGAAGGTACTTGGACTTGAACTCTATAAGCCATCGACCTCTTACATCAATCACGTAAAATGATTTATGACCGATGCAAAAAATAAAAGCGAATACGACATTGTAGTACGAGTACATAGACGCTTGAGAACATGTGTACCTTTTACCGGAGCTCTCTGTCCAGCCTGCAGTCTCGTTCAGTTTGCGCATAAATCGGAAATGCAGAAAAATGTCGATACGCGTGCAACCATTCGCCGACCAAATTACACCACGTTGGTAATAATTTAAATGTAAACGCGCGGAGACAAATTATATAGCGCATTCGTATGCGTATACAGAGATGGTATAATTGAGTCTAGGTGACCGTAACCTGTTTATTTACGTTTTTCCCTCTTGTTTCTCATTCGACTAGATAGACGGTACATAGCTTGGATGGATGAATTCGCAGCGCGATTTCGAAGAATATACATATATTTTTTGAAGTGAAAGAATGAAAGTCGCCTTGAAATTTTTATAAAATAACTAACTGTACCTATTCGGAGCTGATTCGTCGTCGGGTGTCGGGTGATTCTTAGAAAAGCACGATGAGATGGCATGAAGTTTGAAAAAAATCGAGCCTTGCGCGGGTGGTCTAAGTACCTACCTTAACTATCTATGCGCCATCGTCATACGAATGTAAATTGACTCTAGTATGTAAGTACGTATTGGACCTACCTACGGATACTGAGCCTAAGCGTCATTCATTGTCGAATACGTGATGTGAGCATCGTAAGTACAGGCGATGGTTCTTGTCAAAAATTTCCGACCGTTATCGACGACATCGCAACGTCTAATTAGAACTACGTTGAGGTAGATAGTGAAAATTTGTACGCTGAGTTTCCTTCTCTCATGTAGGTACTGCGCATACAATAGGGCATAGAACTAAGCTACGGCCACTTCATCCTTACTGTACATCTACAAAGTCGTAATTCTCTCAAATCTTATGACTCACCGAGTACGGAATGTATGAGCCAAAACGGAAGTACGCGATCTATATTATTCGAGTACCGTGAATGCGTTCTTCTTTCGATTCGTCCTTGTGTTGATGAAAATCTTCTTTCTCTATACACACAATCATGTAGTATAGAGAGTTGGCTCCGATGTTAATAGACCAGGCGCAGATAGGTATACTTCGAACAATGTTTAATCGCTTTTCGCCCGCGATGCAGAGATACTAGCGCCGGATTAACGTTTTCTGTGTTGTTAATTCCGACCACTTGTTGAAGTGGTTTTTCAATAGTTTCAAGTTTTCAAAGGGTACCAGGGAAATGTTAAGCTACCGCGTTTTGAATAAACAGAATTAAGTCTAAAGAAAAGGAGATCGAATTAGGATAAATGTTATTGTTAGGTACATTTATCTACATCAGGGCCGACGAATTTGGTAGTGCACTAGGGCGCTTGCATCACATGACGAAGTTTTTGCACTACCTAGAAAAAATTCTAGCACCATCGTAAAAATTTTTTGCATTTTATTTAATTTTATTTTTTCATGTTTTTAGCTTTATAGCTAAACCAAAATAAACGTACGACGTTTCAGCTAAGCGTGGTTTTATGGTTCGATTTGGGATTGATAATTTATTATTATTATTATGAAAATATTTTTTTCCTATTTTAATAAATTATTTTATTTTTATATTTTATTTAAAATTTTTTTATATATTTATAATTTATATAAAATATAAATTAAAGTTAAAACTTTTAGTTTAATTTATTTTCAAAATAAATTTATTTAACTTAATAAATATTATAATAATAAAATATGAAAATAAAATTGTAACTATTATTTCAAAAATTTCAAATTTTGGTACTCTGCTATTCAAATAAATTTATCAATTTTTAGGGCAAATTAGTGCACCACCTCCATCCATCCGATGGTTTTTAGCGTTGCACTACCATGCTTGAAAATCTTTGAATTCTGCACTACACGGGAAAATTTAAAGTTGTCGATCATGATCTAAATTCCAGCATCTTGGCTCTTTTTACAGGGTCGAAAGGGAGCCCTTCCCCCCATATCTTTGCTCCTAATCGACCTAATAAGCTGATTTTTGGATAAGCCAACACCTTTGGATTCTCTATCGATTAGTTTAATAACGAACCGTTTTTTTGGTGATTTTTGCCCTCAGAGCTCACTCTCTCAAATCTGGCTGTAACTGAAGATTATCTCAGAATTGGGATTCATAAGGTTATTTGTGACTCGGATCAAATCTCGGATCATCAAGTAAAAAACTATCCGGATCATAGAAACGGATCATTTTGCAAAAATGTGATTCGAATCACGGACCATGAATCACACTTCAAAAACTGATCCGAATTCGGATCAATTTTCACGGATCTTTTTTTTCCAAAAAATGATCCGGATCACAAAAGTTTGGATCATTGGATCATTTTTTTTCAAAACGCAGGCTGCAGTAATTTCCTGATCCACGCTAATTTCAATTTTACGAGATTTTTTAGCCTTAAATAATAACCACATCATCGTGATCTAATCCTGCAGCACATGCTACACTTTAAAAAATTGATCCGGAAAAGTCACGATTTCAGGAAAATGAATCCGATCAAATCGCGGATCATACGAAAAATTGTATCCGAATCACATACCGCGGATCATTTTAAAAAAAGACGATCCAAAATGATCTGAATTACGGATCAAATCACAATTTTTTGCCCAGATCTCCGGATCTTCCCAATCCTGGATCATCTTCACTCATATACAATAAATCTACCGAAAATGTAAGCCTATTGGCCGAATTTAGATATTAACTCGAGTAAATGGCTTTGGTCTTTGGATGAAAAAATAATTAGAACAAGTAAATATCTAAAATTCACAAAAAATGGTTTCAATTGTCTTCTTGGACATTAAAATGGATTTTGTTAATACTTTCGCTTTCCTCGTTCACCATAACGTCGATGGACTGCAATGGCCTGGAATTATTAAACAATACGTATTTGTAGATAGAAAATTATAATTTTTTCGCCATCACATCGCATGAAAAACATTCGCATAGGTAGGATATTGGTTCAAAATGAGGGGGGGGGGGCTTGCTTCCGTACCTTCTTATTGCTGAACAAAACTAATGTGTGTTTTTTTTTTGTTGATTTTCTTGCTTTCAACCCTTTTGTTCATGTGTGAGGAGAAAATCTACTACAGGAAAATCAAAAAGTATTGCCCAATCAAAGCGCGGACAAAAATTTTGCAATATACGAGGAATGAAAAGTTGAAAGTGCTTATTTAAGGGCAAGTAATTTTTTCACCCTTATTTGAAAAAAAAGATACATTGGAGTAACCAAGAATATTTATTGGGGCAGTGGGTTGGTAAATTTTTCTTTATTAGCATGAATGAAAAAAACAGTATAGTAAGATTTAGCGGGGCAAAATTTAGAAAAGATAGGATTTTCAGACTACACATGTATTGAAATGAGCATATTTCGAGGTTTTATGAAGAATGAGAGAGGTTTTCAGTTTTTACAAGCTCTTATAATTCAGTGACCATACTTTCCCCTCTAAGAAAAAAAAATACTTTATATAATTTATTTTTAAAAATATAGCCTAAGGGAAGCGAGAGAGTGAAAATTTCAGAAAATATGAACAGAGAGCTGGAAATTTTATGTTTGTACATATATTTCCCAATATTCTTTAAAATTTACCAGACGCCAAATTTTCAATTTTTCCAAATTTTTCCGAATACCTTGACGTTTTTTTTCCTCCAGAGGGATAACTTACCCCCTCCCCAATACCCACCTTCTCTACGGCACTCAATACCTAGGGCTACCTAAAAATTTAATAATGAAATAGTGTCGCATTCTTTTAATTTTTACAATGTACCAACATATTCGTAATTTAATGCTTTAGAGTTTAGTGCTAAAGTGGATACTTAATTGTTGCAGCTGACTGATGAAGCGACAATTTCTTAATTTCCGCCTCAGAATTCTATTGGTTAATTTCCAAGAGAATCATTATCTGGAAATAACGCATCTGGTTTCAGGCGTGAAGTCCGCCATTTTACAAACACACATGTCAACAATTCCCCACCTGTGTAATATCTTATTTCATGCTTTATGTGAGAATGTTATCATTAATAAACATTCATTGGCTAGATTAAACTACTGGGTAACCATGGAACTCGACTCCAATAAGGTGGAGCTCAGAGATGAATCGTTCATAAACATTTACGTACATTTTTTAATTATTCTCATAACTTTAAAAAGTAATTGTGAACTACTATAAAGATACATCCTGGAAATCTAATTCTAGTCTCGTGAATTTATCAGGATAGAATATATTGTAAAGAAAAGATATATAAATAAAAAAATTGTTTTGAATTCACCATTTTGAAAATATATACCAAAGGGGGGGGATGATTTTTAGAATTGAAAAGTTGAGAAAATAGAAAAGTTGTGCTGGATTTCTGCACAACGTTCATATTACACATTGGTGCACTCAGGGGAGGAGGCTAGAGAGCTGTAGCTTTCTTCCAGGAATTTTTCAAAAATTAATTTTAAAGGATGCGCTATAAAATCCTTTCTGAACCCTTCGCTCTCATTATTTTGTAGAATTTTCGTCTTCACTTCACCCAGGTTTCACTCTATGTCTCCTTTCAGCACACATTTTATTCAAATTCTTCCCAGGAGTCCTTATCTATCTCTCAAATTTTAGCACTCGCCTAAAAAAATAATTATTTGAAAATCGCCGAGGTGGAAAATCCATCTTTATAACCTGTGAATTGCTCAAGAACAATGGTTTTCGGATTATTCACCCGAATTATGACTTGAAAAAAACAGCAATTTTCGAAATTTTATGTAACCCATTCCGGTCTTAATCAAATATAATTCCCAAGTCTATTCCTTGAATCTTACGAATATGAGCACAGTTGGCCGATATTAAACTCATTAGCTATTTGACTTTTTTGTTCTTGAAATCGACCAAACAGAAAGTTGAAATTTTGAGTTCCTTCAAAATGAAGGAAAAATTGTGAGGGGAGTCGAAAAGGATAAAGAGACCCTGATTAGTAAGAAAAATTTATTTTTTTACCTTTTAGTTGACTATTCAGACCATTTCCCCCCCCCCCCCCCCCCCCCCCCCC
>FIZR01030330.1:0-12603 GCA_900060175.1 Ferrisia virgata
TGGACACACCAAACTCACACACAATCATCTATTTCAAAAATCCCCCAAACCTACATGTCAATTCTGCTATGCCGAACCCATCTCCGTACATCACCTCCTCTTTGAATGCCCGAACCACAATCAACCCCTTAGTCACCTTAAAATCCAAACAACCAATCTAAACATACGCGATGATGAAGACGAAATTAACAAATTCCTTTTCTTCATCTCCAAAATTAAACTAAACAATCAAATATCTAGAAATCGACACTGGGCGTAACGATCCTGGCAATTATACACACCTTGTATAATAAAAAAGTGAAAAAAAAGATCTGATCTAGAATTTGAAATGAGGAGAGGCGGAGGGAGGGAGGTGAATTGTCGATCTTGTTATTGGAGCTTTTTAAAGTTGGTTTCTGGTTTTCTTTACATATCTTTCTGGAATTGACGTACCATGCAAACATTTTGTTTGTAAATTGAGTAGCGATGCCAGGGAAGTGATGTCAAAAATCATCTTTCTTTCACCTTGAAAAATTTGAAAGATGTATGTACTTTAGATTTTCAATCTGAAATCTTGAAAAGTTTAATTTTTCTTTATAAAACTTTAAATTTTTAACAATTATAAAATTCAGTTTTTTACTCAAAATTTTCACCTTTACTGCTCGTTGGCCATAGCAGCATACATATAAATGTTATTTACTTCATTAAAGTGAACCCAGACCAAGTGGAACAGTGCTTTTGTACCATAATCACTTAATTAAAAAGACTTAGTCTTTTATCACCTCACAAAAATAAAATAGATTATTACACCTCGTTTGAAATACTCTTTATTATACCATAAATGGGATGTTATTGCTTTATTAACCGATGAATGTATAAATGTACTTACACCATTGAAAAAAATTTTGCTCGTGTTACTTTCCTATCGACCGTAACCTTGAAGGTTATGTTGAAGATACAACCGGAAAGTGTGTTGCTTTATTTCTCACATACTTACTCTTATAAAAATAAAAATTTTACTATCCCGCGGATGTGTGATTTAATGGTGTTGGCGTAGTTTTGTTTTTCATTTTCCATTCATCGAAGCCATAGCGTTGCGTATAAGAACCAGTTCTTTGGCGAGGAATTTCTCATTGTAGATAAGTAAAGGAAATCGCTAATTTTTTTACGAAAACGCGCGATTACTGTCGGTATCTTGTACAGTGTGTTAGATATATTCTGTATACGATTAATTGATATGCAGTTATGCTCGTTCATACTTCAATAGGTACATTACATATCGTATCATCTTAATAGGAACGTATTTGCACGTTTCGGATATAGCTAGCTTTAATTTTTGCCCTGGTTTTCATTTTGTACCTATTTTCGTTCCCTGTCGAGTCGTGCACGTGAATTAACAAACAACAACGTGTTTATTGTTTATGTGTACCCCTGGCCTATGTATACACGTTACATACACTTTATAAATATTGTATCGAGAGTCTATAATAGAACTAATTATCAGAGAAAATTACTACTTGAAGATATTATCGAAAGTATTCGTATTTTATTTTGATGGAGAAAGTTCTTTTTCATTCATATACAGGTAACTGATGATTCAGCTTGTTTGTGAATCGAATGATTTTTTGATTTTTGAACTTTTAAGTATGTGCGATAATTCGCGAGTGGGCATAGTTGAAAGAAAATTCACATTGGGGTAGTTGGGTAAATTTTATATTTATAATATTTTAATACGTAAGATTGACTAATTTCATGTAATTTCAAAAAGAGTTTTATTATGGACATTAACCAAAGTTGCTGAAATATTTTGAAATCTGCGTCTCCTTAAATATTAATTGTATCATAAAAATAGACTAGAAACATTTTCATTCTACTGCAAATTCCTATTAAACTTCTTCGTATCCATATATTAGGGGGATCTAAACAACATCATTTTTATACACTTTTTTTAAAGCTGATAATTATTTAGTTCGGGGTCGTAAACAACATACCAGAATTTCCAACCCCTAACTCTGCAGCTTTCCCCTGTATGATGGATTAAAACCGCCTAAAATATTTTTTTCGTATATATCTCTCCAAATATTAATCTTACAAGGAAACGTTCTCAACTGTTCGGCTCCAATTTGAACGAAACTTGGCCAGTTTGAAAGAACATGTCTAAAACCTCGCGGAACCAAATTTCCAATACCTGAAGTTCATTTTCAAATTTTTGATAAATTTTTGAAAATTTCTACCCATTATACAACTGAAAAATGTATCGAAAATAAAAATATTCCACAAAATATGATCTTTTGAAGTAATTATTGGTAAAATCGAGCTAATACCTAATATTGACCACGCAAATCGATCTGTCTTATTTTCCAGACGTTTGATGGGCTTCAAAAAATTTTGTTTTCTCCAGGATTTTGAAAAATTGAAAAATTAAATTGATTGCGACTTTTATTTTAAAAAAACTCGGTACCTGCATAACGAGGACCTCAAAATTTGATTTATCAAATTTTCCACGCGTTCTGGAGCCTTCAGCAAAAGTTTTAATTTCTCCAGGATTTTTAAAATGCTCCAAAACGATTAGATAAATTTTTTCCCTGTCTATTGGGACCCTTTCAAATGGATTAAAGTGGATTGTGGCATGAAGCAGTACAATATACCTATTCAGCAGGTGTTAATATTGACCGATTTGGCTGAAACTTGGCTTAATATAATTTCTTGTAGACATAAATAAACAAAATGCAAACCAGTATTTTCGAAAAAATCGAAAAAAAAATTATTTCTTTGTAAATGAAGGCTAACCTAGGGGAGAGGGGGAGAGGGATCGAAAATGCGTAAATTATGAGGAGGATGATGTAAAATAATACTTCACAAGATGAATTTTCGAATGAAAAGTGTCTACACAGATATCTGACTATAAATTCGTGCTACGTACAAACCAATCATCAATTTTTTGTTGAATTCTTCTGAAAAAACCTTATGTTGTTATTCGGAAAAAGGAAAAAAAAAACAAAAAACCGAATTCGCTTGATAAAATTTTTCTTAAAATTCTATTTCTCCATAAATGGGAACTTTTGAAGTTATTCATAAATTAGGTGATTGAAAATTTCATTATTCTAAGCATTTTGTCTTGAAAGTGTTTTGCAAAAAATATCCGTTCAATACTTGCAGGAAGGTAGAAAATGTAAATCCAAATGGGATCCTAGAAGACCATTATGATAATTTTTGGGTCATGTCAAATATTTGTTTTTATTTTTATTTTATTTATTTTTTCCTCTCCCAAACATTAAAATCATTTACTCAGCTCAATACTGAGAAAAATCGCTCCAATTCGATCAGTCGGCTCAGTTTGGTAGCGGATTAGATATATATGGGTGGGGATGAACTTGGGTGAAAATTCAGTTTTGCCACATTTTAGGGGAGGGAGTGTTGAGAGGCCAAAAACACAAACGTTGTTCCTTTTTGAGTCAATCGATAGAGAATCCAAAGTTGTACAACATATCCAAAAATCAGCTTCCTAAGTTAATTAGGACGGGAGGTATAAGGATCTTCTCTCTTTTTGACCTTGAAAAAGGGATGTTTTGCCCCTATCTCTCCACCAAAATGAGCTAGGAAGTTGAAATTTGGTAAGTGCATTCAGTAGGAGATCCCAACTTTTCAGCCCGGCGGGGTCAATAACCTTTTTTTAGCGCATTTATGTGTTTAATATCATAGTATGAAGCATTCCCCGCCATTATCAAGATAACTGCTCTTTTTGCCTAATTGTAGCCCCCCTCCTCTCGGAGAAAATGAAAACCGTCTTAGATTCATCTGTTAGGAGATTTGACATAGATCAGGTTTTATAGACCCGATTTTTGCGCTAGGACCAATATTCGGGCAGTCATAGTCCAGACCCCTATGGTGGGGGGAGGTGGGGGGCTAGAATTCAAAATTCAGGGTAAAGCTCACGCTTGAACGAATCGAACTTTTTAGTTTCGTGTTTAAAGCATAAAATTTAGACCCTCATAGCAATTTAACTGAGCCAATAGTTCGTAGCCAATTTTTTTTTCATGATTTTGAAAATTGATTGTGGAATTCTTTTTCCAAATCGTAGGCCTAAGCTGTTGATAAAAAAAAATCGAAAATTCAAAATTCACGTAAAATTGTCGTACACAAAGGGTTTAGATAGGGGTAGTTTGTCCCGTTGAACACGAATTTGAGGTTAGTTTTCTTATTCGAGTAGTTAGTAGGGTAACTAAGAGCTTCCTCTTTGTATGTGTTATTTCAGTTTTTCATGTTATTAAAAATTCACTAAAATACCTGAAAATAAACGCACGTAATCAAAAATTGGGATAAGGTGGTTTTCGATGTGCTCTTTTCATTTATGATGGTTTCGTGTAATTTTAAGTCAATTTTGATGAAAAAAAATTCACAATATCTTCATGTTTCGGTTTTTTTTTTTGCAATTTTCGACATGACCCACCACCCAAGGTGAAAAAATAAATATTCTGGAATAAAATACTCCTTACGTTGCACATTTTGAAGGGGTAAAAATGTCTGTGCTTGTTTTGTGTTTTCCGTAATAGAGGATTAAATTTTGTTTTGTTTATTTCTCCCTACGTATTAAAAAAAATTCTGGTACGTAGTTCCCTCCTCCCCCTACTTATTATGATCGGCTTCCATTTTCCTAGCATAAACACACCTTTAAGACAACATGCGTTTTTTCACTACAGTGGCGAAGGGGAGTGGGATTGAGGGATGGTTCTTGCGGTCAAAAATTTTTTCAAGAGCCCCCCCCCTCCTGCAATGTGACATGATACAGATCACTTATCATAACCGTAGGTAGACTAGGTAGGCTTTTCATAGTCTTTTCAGAATCTCATATAATAGAATGTAGTCGAGCTTTGTACATGTGCGAGGTAATTATCGAAACATCGTTATTTCATTAGCACATAATTCGCATCTGCAGAATACTCGCTTTACATTTACGTCACACAAAAAACAATCCAATTCTATCCCATACAAAAGACCAATGTCTTTACCTATACGTGACGATAATTGAATTCAAATACTATAATATTTGGCAAATTGAATGACACATCGTCGTCGGTGGCGTCGGTCGCCTCGAACAACGTATTGCTGATTTAAAACCACCTTTGGAGGCCGGCTTGGCTGATGGTCATCAATAAAATAATAAAATACAATAGCGTGTACTTTAATCGTATACAGAGTATAAGGTACGAACATACAGTCTCCGTAGTACCATAGTCTCGTAGCCAAAAAAAAAAAAAAAAAAAAAAAAAAAAAAAAAAGAATTCGGAAGTGTAGGCACTGGTTGACCAACCATTAGATGCGCATTCCAAAGATCATTTCTTAGTGTCACGGTTGGTTATTTGGCTGATGTTACTTAAAGGCTGATGATCTCTTCCCACGCTCATCTATATACATATAGTACAAGCGCCGTATAGTATGAGAGCATATATAGATACTATATACTTAGGTAGATAGGTATTACATATACGTACCTCAAACGCACGTATATCTGTATGCAGTGTCGACATATTCCGTAAATCCTTTGATGTTGCTAAGAAAAGATCACTGAAGCTTGTTGTTGTATATGATCTCATACGAAGGAGGATCCATACTGTACCTGTGCTCTCAGCTTACTAAGATAAATCGGCGAAAAAAATTAATTCGATTTAGACGTAAAATTTTTCGCGCTATTTGCCCATCAAACGATTGCTAATTGGCTGGGATTTGTTGGTGAAGCGAATTAATTACGTGTTTGACGGTTTTATCAGCCTATTGTAGAAAAGGTACTTGAGATGCAACCAGCATCTGCCGTGCAGAGAGAGGTTTTGGGCCGACTCTTCGGTGGTCTGACTCTGTGATCATACGTACGATGGTATACGCTCCGTTCCTGCTGTCAAACGTATGTAATACGATTAATTTTTTTAATATAGAAAACTATATAGTAATTCGAGTCCATTACTCGATACGGTGAAATATATTTCGTTAATCGAGTTATGTATTTTTTTTTTCGACTGGTTTTATTTTATTTTAATTTTTTGTTTGGTACTCGTGCGATAATCATACTTGTAGGTATAAGTAAGTACCTATACCAACAAGGATGTCGTACATCCGTTCTCATAACAACATTAGGAAACACGTTACAGGTTTAGGAGGTGATTCCCTCCCCCCCTCCTATCTCTTTATGTCGTTACCGTGGCATAGGTACATATACCAACTTATGCGATAAATCGCGAACTGATGACTTTGAATATGCATTAAGCTGAAATTATGCTCATCTGGTGCATTTGTTAAAAGACTTTCTAAACCGATTGGTGGTTTTAAAACATCCATCGACGGGTTATTAATCATCTATTCGCCTTATACGTATGTCGATGTCGATTTTTTACTCTCGTATGTGCGTACTCGAGTGACGAATTTGGAAATAATTATACGACGACGGCGCTCTGGGATGGCGTTTCGTAAAATGGTCCGATTTCGTTGAGCAAATTACGTTGGGGTCGTAAAAATTACAACTACGTGTTGTAAAGAATTGCACATGCTCACAGGAGAAGTACCCCAAGTGTTACACACCAAGTAAAAATTTTCTTTACAGCTGTGTACAGCATTCGAAATTTCCTCCACAACCAAAATTTCAGCCCCTCAGATCCATTTGGAGGGGGAGAGGGTTATGGGGGGGGGTGGAATACCAAAATATTGACAAATAACAGTGGGAAATTAATGAAAACTGAAATAACTCGAGTTCAAACCGCACTTAGAGGTTAATTTTTTCACCAAGTACTACTTTCGTATGGGCCACTCATGGGTGGGGTAGTCGCCCGGATCCGTGTGTAACACCTCAGTGGTGTATTTTTAGCCATCTAAAATGCCACTAAAAAAATAGAAAAAGTGATGGTCAAAAGTACCCCCCCCCATCCCCTGGGTGGCCCGTATCAAGTGTAGTACGTGGTGAATAAATTATCCCCTAAACGCGGTATGAACTCGAGTTATTTCACTTTTTCTATTTTTATCGATGCATTTTGGATGGCTAAAAATACACCCCTCAAGTGTTACCCGCGGATCCGGGCGACTACACCACCTCTGTGTGGCCCATATCGAGGGTAGTGTGCGGTGAAAAAATTAGCCCCTAAGCGGGATATGAATTCGAGTTATTTCACTTTTCATAAATTTCCCACTGTTATTGGTCAATATTTTGGTATTCCACCTCTCATAATCCCCCCCCCCCTCTCAATGGATCTTAGGGAAATTTTGGTTGTGGGGGTAATTTTGAAGGCCCTACATAGCTGAAATTTTTTTTTCATTTGGCATGTAATACTCGAGGTACCTACTTCCTTTGTCAATTGATCGCTTAACCTGTCATCAAATAGTCATCTTCGTCATTTAAAGGAAAAAAAGCACCGCGATGCATTACTTTTTGAGCCTGATTTTCGTAAAGTAAAGGAGACATGGAATTAAAAAAAAAATACATTCTGGGGTGTTTTTCCTCGACTAGTGGTGGAGGTACAGCCGTACATCCGTACAGGTGGTAGATATTAGAATAAATATCTGAAACCTCGAAAAGGCACGTTTAGGATAACTACCAAATCCATATACCAAATTTCAAATGGCTGGCATAATTTGGAGTGGAAGTATGCGTGAGACGAACCCAAAAAATAAGAAAAAACGACCAAAAAACCCACTTTTTTGGGACTGTGATGAGGTGCAAGGTGGTAGAAAAGTTGAAACCCCTAAAAAGCACAATTTGTACCCCTACTAAATGCCACATTTCAACCTCGCTCAATTCAGAGATGGCATATGCGTAAGACGGGCTTTTTCCAAGATCAAAAAGAGTAACCCCCCTCCCCTCCTATATCTTCCCATCTACAATTGGTGTGAGAGGCTGATTTATGAATATTCCACGCAGCTTCTGGTTCTCTATCGATTAGTTTAAAAAAGATCAATTTTTTCCATTCTAGCCCCTGAACATCTCCCTTCGTACATTTCGTCATAAATGAATTTTGTCCCAAGATCGTCCTAACTCAAAAATATCAAAGCCGCCGTCAATCCAAGCCTACTGCCCAAATTTTAGCGATTTAGTTCGATATTAAGCCTAGCAAATTATTTTCAGCTTGGGATTGGGTGGGGAGGAGGGCAATAAATAAAAAGTAATTGATATCTGACATGCCCAAAATAGTCTCTATTATTCTCTAGGACTCCGAAACGGATTTCGTTAATACCCCCACTCATCGCGCCGCTGTAGCCTGGTTTCAATTGGCAATGTGACATAGAAAATCAGGCCAAAAAAAGCATCGCATTACGTTGCTTTTTGAGCTTGATTTTCATAAAATAAAGTAGACAGGAAAATTGGTCACTCGTGAAAGGAGAAAAAACAGAGCTCTGGGATGTTTTTTCTTGTACATTGATAGGGGTAGAAGTAAATATTGGAGTGAATGCTTGAAACCCCCGTAAGATACATCTAAAGATCTATAATAAATCTGTATAGCAAATTTCAATCCTCTCGATCAAGTTGGTGGGGAGTTCTTCGAGAAATAAACTCAAAGAAAACTCACCGAAAAAAAAAACATATTTTGGCGCTATAATGCGGAGCAACTGGTCTGAAAAGTTGAAACCCCCAAAAGGCACATCTATGGCTTCCACGAAGCCTACGTACCAAATTTTTTACTTCCTAGCCCAATTTTCCAGGGAGATAAAGTAGGGACATCCCTTTCTTGAAGTCAAAAAAAAATGAAAAACCCTCATATCTCTCCTCCTAATTGATCTATAAGGCTGATTTTTAGATATATTACATAACTTTGGATTGTCTAAACGTTGACATAAAAAGGTACAATTTTTGGGATTTTAGCCCTTGAGCACCCCCTACCCTAAATTTGAGCATATCTGAATTTTCACCCGACCTCATAGCCACTCCAGAATATCAAACTGAATACCAATATAAGCCAATTTTATAAATTTGATCGATTTCGATCGGTATTGAGCTGAGCAAATGAATTTTAGCTTTGGGGAGGGAAAAAAAAAAATATTTGACATTGCCAAAACTGATCGTAATGATCTTCTACGACTGCAATGCAGATTTTGTTAATATCCCCCCTCCCCTTCCTCATCCGCCGTTAGTCGATTAACCGTAATAACCTAGTTTTTTATTGACAATATGAGATAGAAAATCAGGCTAAAAGTTTACCCGTTCATGTTATAAAGATGTAGGGCGATATTAGGGGGTAAAGGTGAAGTAGGCGTCCAAAATTTTTACTTGCCAATTTTTGAAATTTAGACCATTGCGACCGTCTTTTACTACTAGGTAGTTTGAAAATCGTGCAATAAGGCTGAATAATCGAGACCCCTGAAAGGCCCATTTAGGATTCGTACTAAGTATACGTATATACCAAATTTCAACTTTCTAGCTCAATTTGGAGGAGAGTTATGCGAGTAACAAACCACGTTTGGGGGCTGGCTGTAAGAGGAGCAATGGTCAGAAAAGTTGAAACCCGCAAAAGGTACATCTAGATGGCTCCAACTGCGTAATAGGGCACGATTTTGGAGTGAAGTCGAAAGAACGTGGTAAAAATTTCAGCTCCTTACCCCTTGTAGAAATTTCAATCCGGCTCCAAAACGGTTCAAAATTTGAAAAAAATTCAAAAAAAATTTTATTAGAAATAGTTTTAGTACGACCAGTTTTACCTAAAAAGATCATTTGAGACGATTTTTGAATGTGGATCACCTTTATGGAGCCATATGAAATGTGCAAATTGTTGGCATATTCGTGTAATTTCAAAAAAAAATTACTAAAAAATCAAAAAAAAATTGAGAAAGCTGGGTATTTTTAAAAAGGGAAGAGTATCAATATTACAATCCAACCGATTAGAGGCAATTTTCCATTCTCTACTCCTTTGTTCAAGGGTTCTCATTTGGTTGTTTTTTTTGTTGCAATTTTCCCCTATTTTCACCAATTTTGCACTCTAATTGAGAACAAAATAATTGCTAAAAATTTCCTCAAATGGGTTAGTTGGGTTATTATATTAATAACATTCGCATTTTATAAGTCTCCAATTTTCTGAATTTTTCCTCCGATTTTTTAAACATTTTTTTTTTTAAATACACAAATATGCCAAGAAATGGGCGCATTTTACATGGCCCTATGAAGATGGTTCACATTCAAAAATCGTCTCAAATGATCTTTTTGAATAAAACTAGTCGTACTAAAACAAAAGTATTTCTAAAAAAAATTTTTTTTTAATTTTTTAAGAGCCAGATTGAAATTTTTACCACGTTTTTTTGACTCTACTCCACAAATATTGTACCCTATTACGTTTCGATTTTCGAAACAAAAATCAAAAACGACCAATCCTAATGTACATACCAAATTTCAACTTCCTAGCTCAATTTGGAGGAGAGATAGGGGAGGAACAGGCCTTTTTCAAGCTTATAAAAAGAGAAAACCCACATATCTCCCCTCATAATTGACCTACGAAGCTAATTTTTGGATATGTTTGGACATGAATGAATTTTAACCCGAGGTCATCCCCACTCAAAAATATTAAATCCGTCGTCGATCCGATTTCGGTCGATATCGAGCTGAGAAAATGATTTTCAGTTGCGGAGGAAAAAATAAATAAATATCTGACATGGTCAAAAATGGCCATAACGGTTTTCTACGACCCCAAAACAAATTTCGTTGATACTCCCCTGTCCATCCGCCGTAGGTCGATGGTCTGCAATAGCCTGGTTTGCAGTGACTATATGACAAAGGAAATTGGAGTAAAAAATAAGTGCAAGAAGACTGTGGTAAAACATGTAGATACAGTAATCTTGGCCAAATGTTTGATTATAGACTTGTTTTTTATATTCGATGAAGATTTGGTAGTTTAATTTCGGTTGTAAAAAAAAAAAAATGACATAATTTTTCTCATACCTGGTACTAATACGTCTTATGTGAATAGTATATATTATATGGGTACTTTGCCAGAATAATAATTATCGAACTTGAAACTGCGCGACTCGAATACTCGAACCACTAGACTATGAATAATTTGACTTTTCTATCGTTATACGAGTTATGTGGTTTTCCAGCCCATAGATTTAAGATACCCGCTTATCGTATCTCGGATTAATTTTTCAATTATTTACGACGATGGTTCCAAAGTCGTACGTACATTAGATTGCGAAAAAAAATTGAAATAAGTATCGAATAAACGCATAATAGGTATATTTTCAATAGGCTATGCATATATATGTGTACATTTTACCTACTACGACGAAGCATCATAAGAAAGCAATAATCGACCGACGAGGGAGAAAAAAAAAATATATCTATAAAATAAGGTTTGTTTACATAACATAAATTTTAGAAAAGATGTTTTTCGTACCGTTATTCCATGGACAAGGGTCTCCCGTAGCGTTGATTATTAACATGTAAGCAGGATTTAGCATTTCATTACTTGGTATTTGTAATCTATACGAGCGAAGGTGTTTTGTAATGCATCGCATGTTTTGTTAATACACAACATTTTTTTTCTTTCTTTCTCTTTCTCCCTCACTCTCTTTCTATCTCGTGTGTGTAACAGAAGCCTTTGCTATTCTTGCGGTTTTTCTTATTGATCGTAGCTCAGCATAACTCGATAATAAGGATATTTCTGCCGACAGACCAACAACAAACCGGATTGTCGCCATGTTTTATTATACGCCGATATATTGCACTTGAAAAAATGCACACCATTGTTAGCCTATTCAACGTATATGTGTAGAAACACAATGTACGAGTACATAGGCGAATTGGTTGTTTTTCTCAGCTACTACATATTTCCACCGGTGTAAAACTATCGTCGTCAGGGTCAAAGTATAATATTGTTGTAAGGGGTACATGATGCGAAGATGATTTCGGTCACGTTGTACCAGTCGACAGATTTCGTATTTTATTTTACTTATTTTTTTGCATGGTTTTGTTTTAATGCGTAACTATTGGACTTTTTTTTTTTTTTTTTTTGGATTCGAAGAAATAAAGGAAATATTGTTTTGGCAAACTACATTTTTGTAAGTGTATTTGTGGGAGTTTTGGCCCTGATTTAGTGAAATATGCATAGGCGTATTTGGACCAGTGGTGTCCTGCTGTTTTCTTCCTGTCTATTATTTGAAATTAATTTTCAACGAAGTAGAGGTTACTCGTTGGGGAATTTTAGTTTTGATATTTGATTTTTTTTTTTTTTTTAATTACAGGTGGTAATAAAAATTAAAAAATTATATCCAATGAACGTGGTAAAAATTATAGATTTTTTTTTACTGTTAGTCTCTCCCTGCCCCGTCACCATTCATCTATTTGATTTCAAAGTTTCAAAATTTCGAAAAAAAAATTGTTGTGAAAAAGTTTTTATTAAAATGAATTTGAAAACAGATACTCGTACATTGAAAGAGCTGGAACTTATAAGCTACAGGGGCAGCTTCAGATTTTTTTTTTTTTATACTGGGCGTGTGTAATTTCTAAGACTATTACGCCCAGTGGACAGGGAATCTAAATCTGGTTTGTTAACTTGAGTTCTTTTATTAGATAGAGGATTTTGGAGATTTGAGATGGATCATCAAGAATGGTTTCAAAGTTTTCGGGCATATTTTGTTTTGATCGTATTGTTTTGAGGTTAG
>FIZR01030333.1:0-20534 GCA_900060175.1 Ferrisia virgata
GGCTCATTTTACTCGGAATTCGATGAAACGTAAAGAAAACATCGATATGTGTGATGGGAATGCATACAAAAAAATATGTTTTTTCATAGAAATCCGGTCCTTATACATGAGTGATGAAAAGTAGTAACATTCATATTTCCGTAACAAAGGTCGAGCGACAAAAATCTCCAACAGATTCGTAATCAGCGACCTCGAATTAGTCGAAAACCACTCATTTCGAAATTTCTCAAAAATCGTCAAAAATCCTGAACAGCCTTGGCTTTTTTTTTGAGAAAAAAATTTTCTGTCCGATTTTGACGCGAAAAGTATGTAGAAGGGGGTATTCGGACCTCGCGACTTCGAATACGCTGTTTATTTTGCGATCCGACGCGTACTCGCTGAGATATTGTGCTTTTTTGAAAATGTCATTTGCACACAAAAAAAGGCCGTAATCTCGAAAAATACCACACCTACGGGAAAAGTAAAAGCGGATATGAATTCGCCGTGACCGAATACCCCCTATTACACACCTTACACGTCGAAATCGGACGAAAAATTTTTTTCTCAAAAAAAATGCCAAGGCTATAGTTCAGGATTTTTGACGATTTTTGAGAAATCGCGTTTTGGGTGTTTTTCGACTAATTCGAGGTCGCTGAACACGAATCTGGGGTGCATTTTCACCGCTCACTGCCTGTTTTTGTGAAAATCGCATTTTTGCATTATTTCACGATGAAAATGGCTCATATCTCCGTAACAAAGTTCGAGCGACAAAAATCTCCAACAGATTCGTAATCAGGCTCGGCCCTGTTCACAATTGATGAGTAAAGAAGCATCACGAAACGATATTCAGTTCGCGATACTTCATTAGTATGATTGGCTGAGTGGAGGGGGTTATGCTTTTCGTTATTGTATTCGCCTGTATAGAAAAGACACGATGACTTCGAGTGATTCAAATAGTAGATAGATCCACGAAACAAAAATCCATAAATTAAAATTTATGTTTTAATGATGCATCAAGTGAACACTATCAATATGGTTTAAATAAGTAGCTCATCATAATAAAATTCACAAATTTGGGTACAAATATTCTTAGTCTTCGTACTTTCAGCATTTAAAATCAAAATTCAATGAGACGAAATTGGCTGCAATGGATGATACAAATATTGTAGAGTTACATTTCATTTTACGTTATAAATAATTAATTCTCAACGGTATTAAAAATTTGTTACCATTTATCATTTCGGCCGGAAGGTTTTTTATCATCGGATATCTTTTCGATTTTAGACTTTGAAAAATTACTCGTAGGAAATGAAATAATTACTCTTCAAGTTATTATTATTATTTTTTTTTCAAACACACACGTACCAATAATAATCTACTTGCTTTTCTTTTTAATTTGCATTTAGCTATATCACGACCAAGACGTCGAATGTTCAGAATTATGTTACTGCGCTGGCGGAAATTTACATTGTCAAACGGCGTGTATAGAAGTAAAAACGTGTAAATCGGATATGGCTCCTTACAACCACATGTTTCCAGCATTCGATGGCTATAAAGGAAAATGCGTGTGTTATTCTGAAACCTTCGTTTGTGCCCGTCCTCTTAAAGGTGAATCAATTCAAATTCTTCATTTATTATGAATTTTCTAAAATTTACCAATCGTACTAATTGGAGGCTTTTTATTACATTACAGGCACTTACACGCTGCCACCCGGAGTGTTCCTGTTTCTAGGATTTAGCAGTATCGACGAACAATACGTTAGAAGGCTTGTGAATTTCGAGTTTCAAGAATGCGTCGACGGATTACAAGAAATTCTCGATAAAAAGATGGCTCCTGAGGTAAAATCAGCTACCGAAAGATTACTTCGATTTGGGAGATTCGATTTATATGAAAACGACACCAATATCATGAACGTACCTATGAGAACCCAAAGTAGTGGCGAGGGGGTGCAGCGTTGGCCCAGCAGAGGCTTCAAACGGGTTTTAATTCTTCTTCGCTATGATTTTATATTCTCTTGATTCACAAATATCGTAAAATTTGGAAACCATTGCGATATTTCCGTGTGTTTTTTTTTTTTTTTATATAATATAACATATTCACTGGACTTTTGGTACCACCTCCCCTTCTGGATTAAGTGCTTATAGAGGTCGAATTGAAAATCTGATTTCATATTCGTGTTCAGAATGCCGAATTCATGCGAAAACGACACCAATATCATGAATGTATCCGGGGTCCATAGAGAGGGGTGAGGGGGTGCTCCTACCGTCCAACAGGGGCCTTTACAGGTATTTTGCTTATTGGCTATAATTTTCTACTCTTACAAGCTACAGTTACGCCGAATACGAAAATAATTGCAATAAAAGCAGATTTTTTCCAGTATAGCTCTGTTTGACCCACCCTATTTGGAGGTTTTTCAAATTTTAACCAAGGAGCTTATGAAATAAAATTTTGAAAAATATATGCGTATTAAAGGGATCAAGTACACATCTAAGAAGCACAGTTTCAAAATTGTACCAATCCAGTATCCATAAAATATTGAAATGTCATTTCGAGGGTAAATTATGGAGGGAGGGTGTGTCGATTTTTTCAGGGATGTCTCTTGTATAGATTAGAATTTTCAAAAAAAAAAAAGTGCCCTCTTGAAAAACGGTGGGGTTGTGGGTCCAAAAATTTGGTCAGGTATGCATCTCGATAGTACGCTCCTACCACCAAAGTATCAGGTCAAAATTCGTCCGAGCCAAATTTACCACGTGCATCGCCTTTTGAATTCAAATTTATAGATTTTATGACAGCATGATTAGTAAAGTAGTTTAATTTTTTCGTGTTGAATTTGATGATGATTTTAAACAATGAAAAATAGGGAATCAAATAAAAAAAAATAAAAAAAAACAATAAAACAACAGAGAATCTCTGATGATGGGGCAATAGTGGACAGAGTACGTTAAAAATGTAGGATATATATGTTAATTTGATTTTGTGGTGGAAATTTTTTGCTTAATCTGGTATTAGATTAGTGTGTCGAATTTGTCGATGTACAAAATGAAAATTCCCTTTGATTCTAAACTGCGTAAGGTGATAATATTCCATATCTATTATTTATGTATTTTTTTTTTTCAATCTGTATACAGTTGACGTGTCAATTGGAGCTTTTCTTGGTTGCTGAAGAAAGTATCGTTGTTACCGGAAAATTTAAAAACACGAAAACATCAGAAGTCAGACCAAATAGTGTTAACCCTTCGCACGAGGATATAGTCAAAGATCAGGTTGGAAATTATTGCATTTATCTAAAATACGTGCACTAGATCGTGTGGTAATTTTTTGTATTTTTACAGAGTGCTTGCGAAGCAGTTATGACCAATTTAATGAAAGACGTCGTAGAGCAAAATTACGACATCAAAGCGAACCTATTTACATCTATTTTTAAAGTAGCCGAAATTCAAACCCTTCTACCTGAAAATTCCAATACGTCCATACACAGACATATCATAAGTACTCTATTGGTACCAATTTTTGTGATTATTTTTAATCTGGGATAATGAAATCGATACCGCTTCATAGGCTGTATTCTCATCCATATCATTATTATTGTGATCAATTTCTTCTTTTATCCAGTTTGTACAAAATTTCTGCCACTAGATTTTTAACATGTTTTATTTCTAGTCATTAATTCCTTCTTTTAAGTCGTATATTTTTTCGTGTTTTTAATTGTTGTTGATGTTTTATTATAAAATTATTATTTAAAAAAGTAAAAAAAAAAAAAAAAAAAATCTTCCTATGTACATAGGGTGTTTGTAAATTTTTTGGAAAAAGTTCAAACAAGCGAAAAATATGTAGACAATAATTTCATTGTTGAACGCAATAGTGCAAAAATTTACTAAACCTACCAGTAAAATTGCTGATAAGCTCGTATACCTACATATCTATTCTATACATATTATGCCGGTAGTTTGGTCGATGTGATAGTAAATTTATGTAAAATACACCAGGATATTTTTTGACGCGATTTGTTTTTTGTTTTTTTTTTTTTTTTTTAAATTGTCGATGATAGTAAATTTAAGTCGTGCGCTGTGTATGTGTGTGGTGATTTGTTGCGTTATATGCTACGTACCTATCTATGTGTTTGTTACGAAGATTTTAGATTTGTATTGTACTCATTTTAGATAATTACCAACAATGTAATTACTAAACCATATGAAATTGTGTAAAATTTTGTCAATATTTGAATGATGCACATTATAATATATATATTTTTTTTTCGCCATATTTTACATATACCAAATGATATTCATTTTAGATAGCTTACTGTTACCTTTCAATCATTACCGTTGTTTTTTTTTTCTTTGTTTTTATAAACCATTATGTAATTTTTGAATGTTATTGTTAAGTTGAATTATTTATGTGAATTTAGATTTCGTTCGTTATTTAATGTGAAGTATTTTAAAATAAAACTTTTTTGTACGAATATATCTGAAAACGTAATTTGAAATGATAATTATTTGCTTAAATGCGATTTACTATTGAACGGTGAAAGAATAATATTTAAAATAAATCTCAAATTCGAGCTTCATTCTTGAAATACGAGCATTTTTACGTTCAAAAAATAACGAAAATGTGAATTTCTCCAAAAAAAAGGCCGTCATCATGAAAAACACGAAACCTACGGGAAAAATAAAAGCGGATATGAATTATGGCTCATATTTCTGTAACAAAGGTCGATCGACAAAAATCGCCAACAGGATTTTGGTTTAAATTAGTTTTGCCCCTTCATCAGCAATAGGGATAGGCAACTTATTCAACACGTTTCTTTTTATTCAGCAAAAGTCGTGTATCTGAAAAACTAAGCACTTTTTATTAGATTTTTATTTCATATCCGCGTTCAGCGACCTCGAAAACCCCCCGATGACCAAAATTTCAGCCAAATCCACTGATAAAAAAATTTGAATACTTTGACGAAAGAGAATATGCAAATAAGGATGATACATGTAATTTGCATATTTACTTCTTTCTCTAATTCAACCATTTAGATAATTAAATTTAATCATTTTGAGAACTACAGTTCGATAAAATGTAGCAAAAAGGCGAATTCATCATTAAATATTGATTGCATGTGAAAAATAACAGCACCGTTGAATTCGCCGTGTCAAAAAACCTCCATTTAGACACCTTGCTCGATTAATTTGGTCAACTTTACGATGTGAAAAGTCGAATGAAATTTTTTTCCATAATTGAAACAGGTTGGATTAGTAGCGCCATCTATTTAAACATGAGCGAATTATTTGCACTTAACGTGGTTTTTTAAATTTTTGGAACAAGAGACCTTCGAGTATCCTATATTCTCCTAATGAAAATCCGGATTTTGCACCTAAGTACGACTCCGCCGCTGACGCTGCTTTGATATTTTGACTGTTGTATGGGTTGCATACGGTTACAAATCAAGGCGCAAAAATAAAAATTTTAAATAAGCGGCGTCAGCGGCGGAGGTGTATTTTAGTACAAAATCGGGATTTTTACCAGGAGAATATAAGATATTGAAAGGTCTCTCGTTCCTCATACGCAAAACTTTGAATTTTTTTTACGCCTTTGCTAGCGAATATTTAGCCGAGTAAAGTGTCCCAGTGTAGGTTTTCGACCCCGAGGAATCCATTTCTGTGGTCAATTTCAGCTGAAAATCAACCAGTTTCGAAAAAACGCGTAATTTTACGATAAATTCGCTTCTACAAGAAGTAATAGTCAACGTAAAGCATTGTTAATGGTAAATTACGACTCGACGATGTATAATTAGTTACGATCGACATTTACACTACGTTTATGATAGTTCGAAAACGAGTAATAAAAATTTCAAAATTTCGAGAATTTTTTCAATGAATTTGGCTGAAATTTTGGTTACGGCGGTATTAGAGGTAGCTGAACATGAATATGAAGAAAAAAATCAAGTAAAAAGCGCGTAGTTATTGAGATAAAGGAATTTTTTAACGTGAAAGAAATACGTGTCATGTGAGTTGCCTATCCTGTGATGGATTGAAGGCGCAAACTTCCTAAATTCAAAATGCGTAATATTTTTTTGAAAATTAACGATTTTCGGTGCTTTTAACGTCGCTAATTACTAAATCGAGGTCGCTGATTACGAATCTGTGGTCCATTTTGATGGTTTGTTCGCGGTTTTGAAGAAAATCTCACGTGAGCAAAATTTCATACATGAAATGACGTATATCGCGAAAGTCAATCCCCAGGGCTCAAATTGAACATCATATTCGTCCCCTTGGGTGTTTTTTTGAGAAAAAAATTTTTTGTTCGGTATGGACGTATGAAAAAAAATCCAGGTAAAAAGTGCCTAGTTTTCGAGATAATCGATTATTTTCGTGAATTTAAATGTACCGTGTCGTATAGATTGCATACCCTATGAGCGATTGAAGGCGCAAAATTAATAATCTTCAAGCACGACATATTTTTTCATAAATTATCAAGTTTTGGTGTGTGTAACGTCGATTCTTGCTAATTCGAGGTCGCTGGTCACAAATTTGAGGTCCATTTCATGGCATTTGATCCCCGTTTCAGAAAAAATTACTATTTGATGAAATTTTTCATTTGAAAATGTCCGTATCTGAGCAACGAAGCGTCAGTGCAAAAATTAAGCATCACATTCCTAATCAGCGAACTCGAATTAGTCGAGAACCACTCTTATCTCGATTTCTTAAAATTCGTCAAAATCCATGAACTTAACCCCGTATGAGGTGTCTAGAAAGATGTATTCGGTCACGACGAATCCATATCCGTGATTAGTTATCCCGTAGCTCGCTTAGTTCCAAAGATATTGGCATTTTTGCTGTAAAATGACGTTTCCAAAAAAGTGTAATATCTCGATCGGCATCCGTCCTCCTATTTAAACACTACCGATTCCTTTTCAATGGTTATTTTCGCCGCAGACAAATTATAAAAAAGTGGAGGCTGTATTTGTAATTTATGAGCTACGATCTTCAGTCAAATTTGCCCAATAACACTGTTATCTTGTTTTATCAAAATCTAAAAAAATTCATGAATTAGGCCAATTTTCATGTTTCCTTTGCAGATCCGATATCGTCTCATCAATATGAGGAAATACCTGATGCTGTAACGCAGAATAAAAATAATAAAAATTCTGCCATCTTTCGTGGAATAAACCAGCGCTCCAAGCGAACTGTACCTGAAAGTAAATTCACGCTCGTAAGAAGTTCATGAAAGAAAGCCACAAAATTTAATTTACGCTTATCTCTGTCAGTTTGTCTTGTTTTTTCATCTGTACTACCACTCTAGTCGGAAAAAAATTTTACAAAAACCTTTTTAAAAGTTAATGTTGAAATTATCCTTAATCGTTAAGTTAATTAAAACACATTTAAATGTCTGCGAGATCCAAAAAAGCGATAGCGGCTGCCTGCATATTCAGTACTGGATGCTTCCTTTATTCGTTGTACGATAAAGAAATACAGCTCGCTCGATTACGTCAAGGTGCGATAAAAGATCGCGAACGTCAAAAATTGAAAAAACAAAATCTACTGGACTTGGAACGGAATATTCTTGTTGAAGAACAATACAAGAAGGCTAGATATGAAAAAGATTCGGAAAAGAGTAATGCACTTTCGTGAAGTTATAGCTATTTTCTACAACATATAAGTATTTTAATTTTTAGTTACGTTTCATGGATCAAATTAATGCTCCGATCAGGTTGGACTTTTATATACTAATGTTTGTTTCATAACACGCCTATTAGATTTAGTTCTTGAATTGTGATACTACGTAATAAAATTATAATTTCGTATAAAATTATTACCCATCTTACCGATGATTCATTATTGAACTGAAATAACTGAAGAAAACTTTGTAAAAATGTATATTTACAAATCACCCAATATAACAATTACGAATTGGCATTTGGTCCTCTTCTTCTACCGAATGTTTGTACGATGTTCACAAATCGTCTGTTATACTGCATACGTCTTTTAGCACGTCCGGTTTTCTTCTTTTTTTTGTCTTGCTTTTCAACCTAAAGATAATGAAAAAAATTAAACAATTGAAATCGCACGTAATAGAGCAGCGTTTAATTGTGACTCATTTAAGAGCTTACTTTCGGCGTCTGGCCTTTTACTTTACCAGCACGAGCCAAAGATCCGTGAACTTTACCTATAAAATACCAATTACAAAATCATTCAACACTATATTTTTAAAAAACCACGCTCACACATCGACACAAATGAATGAAATTCTAAACAAATCACCTCCCAATAATGGTACGCTGACATCAATCGTTAAAGTTGGCAATTGTGATGCACACATGTCGTCAAGAAGAGGAGCTCCAGAACTGTACAGTAAAATTTCAGAAGCCGGTACATTTTCCAATTGCGATATTATTTGCTAATGCAACCAAGAATAATACAATAACTGTTATCGCCTTGCACGAAAAGATCCTAATGATATAAATTGAAAGCTTACTTTGATACCGCTGATACTATCATTTTCAGCAACGTCGAGCTGATGTTTATTTTGTCCTCTGATTTCGACGGTCAACATTTTGATAAGTTACCTGATACGAAAAATAGATGAATGATTAACTGAACGAATATTCAACGGCATTAAACACAAAACGTGTAATTTTATGTGAAGAAGTAGTGGAGCAAATATTTCATGTGTACCAAAACCTACACAGGTAATGTGTCATGATCATATTAAAGAGTGAGTTGAAACCGAGTGAAAAAATTATACAGTTGAATGAATTTATGAATTAATACTTACATAAATTATTTATCCAAAAAGAATTAAAATAAAGCTCACGATTTTAATAAATAAAGGGTATACTTCGCAGCCGATTTCTCGGGTTTTGCTTTAGCAACACACAACATTCCACACTCTCTGAGTGTTTCAGGTTCAGCAGCGAAAATGTTGACGTCAGTGACGTCACGTCATACTGATTCACTACGCGATCGACTTTATGTAACGAACTTGTGACTTCCTTTCCTGTTAGAGTTGAACAAATAACCAGCTGACCTAGTGAAACTCTGGTGTTCGGAAAACCTGATAGTATTTGGTTATACTTATAATCAAAATATTCCTCTGATTGGTCGTTTTTATCACCAGCCAATCAGGTGAAAGAAAAAAAAAGATCCATATGAAGAACGAAAAATGAAAGATCAAATCGGTCGTGTCAAATGGGCAAACCTGTTCATCATAAAAGCTTCCAGTTATCAAGCAAACCGAATAAATAAACCGGATACCCGAATCGAAAATCGGATATTTGTTCAACTCTTACATCTTGCCAACATTGTCCAACTGTCATGGGCCTAAAACAAAAGAATGTCATAATTATTTAGTAATTAGTACGTGACGTGACGTTACAATACCAAGTCACTATGCCTAATCCTCCACTTTCTCAACAGGTAGCGCTTTACACATGAAAATTTCAAGAATTACCGGTAAAAACCAAAAATTTAAAGTTTTTGAATTTTTTGCGCTAAATAGCTCCTACTTGACTAATTTTGGTGGGACTTCGCGTTGCAAAGGTAGCATACCGAATCTCTGAAGTAGTATTATTTAGACAAATGATTTTTTTCATTTTTTCTTGTTTCAGAGCTGATTATGAAAAAGAATTAACGTAGGATTTCGCGTTTCGCGTTTTTTTCATTGCATACTTTTTTTCACAGGCGCAGTTTTTAAGAGAAATGAATTTTGCATTATTTTTTCGTTTTAAGGTCGCAAATGAAAAATAATCAAGCGTATTTCAAAGAATTATGTTGATTTGAAGTAATGGAACCAGTTGAATCCATTTGAAAAGACGCTCAGTTGGAATTTTTACCATTTTTAAAAAATTTCAGCCATGTCGGTTTCATTGAAAGTTTCTGTAGGATTTCTCAAAAATGACTGAATGAAATTTGATAAAAGATGATAGGAATATCCCAATTAAAAAACTGATTGAAAGGAAGACTAGACTATTTACAAGATTCAAGGAGGAAAAAATGGGGATAGGTGGATCACATCTTAAATGCAATGTATGAAAGGTGCAGTAATACTTCACTAAACTGATTTTACCAGGGAAAGATTAGGGGTTGGCCAAAAGGAAGCTGGAGAAATGATGTATCTAGTTTTCTAAAAAATAAAATGTTTGCCACTGTGGCATAGGACTGGGCCACATGGGCATGGTTAAGTGAATATTTTGCTCGAGATCTGGGTTTAGCAATGTGTTTTGCATCGTTGTCAGTTTGTCAATAAAGGAATAATAATTCTTCTTCTTCTTATTATTATTATTATTCATAGCAACTTCATCGCACACTGAAAAATCGCCTCAGTGAATCTCGTCATTAATAAAATAGAAATAATTAAATGATTAAAAGTAATATATTTTTAACATCATGAACATGAATATATATTATATTACAACAAAATACTCAAATAAAAATATTAAAACAGCACAGAAACACTCGTATGTATACTATAACAAAGAATAGATACAATATGAATCTCTTTTGTATGTATAAATAGAAAGAAATAAATAAAACAAAAGTTATCAACAATTATAAATTACACAAGTGTGTAGTGATTGCACTATTTCCAAAATGAGAACACTTATTTACAACAGAAAGACGATTAATAACAGTGCTTTGATAGTTTTTTTTCATTACCTAGTATAAATATCTATATACTGTATATTAAAAATGACAATAGAAAATTTTTCATTCTGTATATACTATGTACAAGATGATTTTTTTTTTTTTTTTGAAATAAAATGTACAATTTTATAAATAAATATAAATTTTTTAGGTCTTTTTTAGTACAGTATGTTTACAATCATACAATATTTGTTTCTTGGCACATGACTTTCTTTTTTTTAGCATTTTTGCTATACAAAATTACACACCATTAATACGCTGACACATGAATAAATATATCACAGGAAAAAACATTATAAACAGTCCAGGAATGAAAGTTTTGGATATTAATTCTAAACATCACTTGCTCATCGTTAATTTTCCACATTCAGATCGGTAGGTACAGTATAACTTGTCATGAAATTATATTTACATAACACGAAGAAGAAAAGGAAGAAAAAACATGATGAATTCGATCGTTTTGTATTTTCAAAAATAATGTGGGAAAAAAATCTATCAATTTAAATTCAAAATTCGAGAAAATATAAGATGAAAAATATAATATATGCGTAATAAAAATATATAAAAAAAATCACTTATTATAATATGTTTAACATATAAAATATCACAAATAAATGATCATATTTTATAATTACGGAGATACTAGTTAACCTTATAGAAAATAACGAAAGTTAAATTTTGAAATTCATTTTTTTCCAACTCCAAACCATACACACACACACACACACACACACACGTCCGAGTTATTCATACTCGACTTC
Source organism: Ferrisia virgata (assembly GCA_900060175.1). Taxonomy (NCBI): domain Eukaryota; kingdom Metazoa; phylum Arthropoda; class Insecta; order Hemiptera; family Pseudococcidae; genus Ferrisia; species Ferrisia virgata. The sequence continues at coordinate 11,373 of FIZR01030333.1, forward strand.
TCTTTCGTACATATAAATCAACAATAATAACAACAACAACAACAACAACAAAATTACAACAATAACAAAAATAACAACAACATCGACAACAAATAATTTATATGGCACCGGTGCTAAAAGATATATGCTTTTTAAGTGCGAAAAAAAAAAAACAGGAGGATAAGAATTTTACAAAAGCACATTGTAATAATTTAAGTTTACAACTATTCGACATTCGGGAACCGCTCTGTGACGTAATTTTTTCATTGGAACTGCTCAAATGATACATTTTATTAAATAAAAACAATTATTCGGTTATACGAGGAGGTCAGGGATCAAATAATAGCAATGTAAATTATATAAATCAATACAACGATAAAACGTACATGTACTTATAGTACACAATTCATCCTCGAAGGAAAACAGCAAAACTATATTAATTTTCATTATCCCTTCTATTTTTAATTGCTACACTTCAAGCTCCATTTGACCTTATCGTTAAAACTAGTTTCAGCTGTGAAACCTCTCTATAAACGTTTCACGTGATACATAATTTTTCAATTACCGGACAAAGTACACAACATGTGGAATATATGCGATCAGAACATTCTCTTGTGCCCGCGTAGTCGTTCGTACTCTGTCTTTCCATATAAATCGCATTATACTGCTTTTTTTTTTTTTTTTTTTACTTTGTAGGCGAAAAAAAAAACTAGAAAGGGAACAGACAGAAGTACTTATTGAGATCAGCGCAATTACATAACTAGCCATACACATCAAAAATCTACTAATCGTTATGTTTATTAGCGAAAGATTTAATTAGCTTGTTTGGCTTTGGCTTGAATCCATGTTTAAGCATCGTGAAAACGTATGCCATTGCTTCGGTTAGGTTTAAAAAAATAGCTACATAATCACATCGAATGCACGTCAAAATAATCATATGATAACCTTTTAAAAGTAATTTTTTTTTTTTGAAATTTTGTCATTTACAATAGTTACGAAGTTTTAACGGGAAATTAACCGCAATTTACGGTAATTTACAGCCCTTGCAGTAATAAGTGTAATGGTAAATTACTCGGTAATACATTTTGGTAATTTTATCATATTTTCGTTTAGGTTTTTTTTTTTCATTAATGTTGATTCGTGATGATGGAAATTTTTTGTAAATTACGATAATTTGATATTTTGCAGCGACTAAAGAGTAATAATAAGTTATCTCTATCCATTACCACTAGTTATTGAACAATAATTAAATTATGGTACCTCGATACACGTATAAGATGTAATCGGTCAATTTCAATAATTTAATTGACTTTTTTTTTACCGCAATTCGTTGATTATTACACTAGTTTACAACATCGAACCGTAATTTACTGTTAATTACACAATTTGACAGTAATACAATGTAATTTGAGATTATTATTACAATGTAAAATAATTTACAGAAATTTGGCAAACAGAAAAATTTGACTAGTAATTAAAGTACAAAAACAGAAAAAAATTAGGTAAATTTTAAAATCGAGGTAATATCCTGGTAAGAGACGTAAGAATAGTAATTTCGGTAATTTAATAAAACAATTTTCATTTACCTAGAATTACAGGTAATTTCGTTTTTTCTTTTTTCATACAGTAAATACAATAATTACGGTAATTTCCAAAATATTATGGTAATTCATAAAATCACGAATGATGACGGTAATTTATTTGTAATAATTGAGTAATGTGTTTTGGTTTTTTTTTTTTTTTTTTTTAATAAAAAAGAAGTCACTTATATTTCAACTTCTGACGGTAATATTACAGTAATTTTCGTTATTCTTGTAATACCGCGGCATATACCAGGTAATTAATGCAGTAAACAATCATATTAAATCGCGTTGAAATATTTGCATTCCCAGTCATATTTGTAATTCAGAATCGAAAATTGAAAGTATTATTCGTTGTAATATGATGGCAATGAGAAAAAAAATCTCGATGATGGAAGAACAAAATAAAATAGTCGAGTTGCTGAATTTTTGCCAAAGAATAATTAAAGGTCAAGATATGTTTTTTTTTTAGTGCTTTTGCAAATAAATCCCAAAATATTCGAAGCCTGACATACAAATTGCCGATGAAATATGATAATTAGATAAGTATTTCATTACCCGACCGCTAAGCTCTTTGTTTTATCGAAACACAAGTTAAGAAAAAGTTATATATATAGTTATACGATGGGTGTACAAAATAAAATATAAAATTACGCTTAAACTCTTAAAACATAGAAAAAGAAATTAATTTGCAACAATATATCACGATAGTAGTCAAAGCACCCGGTAATCGTGTACCAGTCGGCACCAAAAAATATATATTATATATATATTTTCAACACAGACACGAAAAAGAAATAAAGTAAATAGGTACGAAAGAGAAGATAAAGAAATGGAGGAAGAGAGAGAGAGAGAGAGAAGACAGACTAAACAGACAAAAAAAAATCGTAAAAACAAAAAAAAAAACAAAAAAGTAGGAAGGAGCGAAAATAGAACGAATAAATTAAAAAAAAGAGAAATAAATAAAGAAAAAAAAACACACAAAAAAAGTAGGTCATACTGTAAAAATCGCGAATTTATCATTCCCTGGAAGACAATATACTCTTAATGGAGGCGACTTCGGAAGCCAATCGAGCTACGGTGGATTTGAGATGCACCTCGTCCAAGCTCTCGATATCGTGAACGTTGGGCGGGGACGTAGGCTGTTTAGTAACATTCTTCGAAGCTTTGGTTTTAACGCTCCAGTCGAGCCCCAACGAAATACCGGAGTCTCGTTCGTCGCTGCTGCCTTCGGCGTCCCAGGGTGGACTGCCTCTGGACGACACCGGTTCCTGTTTGATGGCCTGCAGCGAAAGTAGAGCAGTAGCTGCCACATCTTTATCACCCAGATGGCTCTTATGGCGTAGCTTATGAGGAAGCGAATTATTGGCGGCTATGGTGGACGAAGACAACGTTAACGATATAGGAGCGGAATTTTCATCGCTGCTGGCTCCGGACAGCTCGTACGGCGACGGCGGTCCGCTGCTTCGAGACCGACTCAGATTCAGGACGCTGTTGCTGGCCGCCTCGAACATAGGCGGATGAAGGGGTGGTAAGACGGGCGCGAAGCTGTACGGAGGATAGGATTCGGACTCCGGATACGTATGGTGGTGGTTATGGTTGTGGCTATGGTTATGGTTATGGTTATGGTTATCGGCGACGGTGCCGCCGTTACTGTGCGGCGACGAATTCTGCGAGTATAGCGACGACTGATGACTGGGCGACGAAGTGACCATGTTACCGTTGGCGTGGACCGGAGCTTGATGTATCACAGAGGTCGGTATCGGACTCGGACTGGGCGAGTACATCAACGGAGACGGATTCGAAAGTTTCGTGCGTTTCGTAATACTGAGTACTTGTTCGTTGGACGGCAACGATGCCATTACTTGCTCGACGCTGACGATGTTCTCGCCGTTGATGCCGAACTTATCCTTGATGGCGGCCAGCTGAGCTTTCAAAATGTGATTCTCTTTGCTGAGCTCGACCACTCGTTGCTCGAGGATCATATCGTTGAAGCGTCTCTTTTCGCGCGATCGTTTGGCCGCCTCGTTGTTGCGTCGTCTGCGATCCCAGTAGCTTTCGTCTTTCTTGTTGTCCGGTATGAATTCGCGTTGTTTACGCTGCGAGAATAGGTCTTTGCGGGGCAGATGCGAGCCCATTTCGTAATTCTGCATGTTGTCCGACATGGGCGACGATGGACTGGGCGACATCGGATCCATGTTACCGTTACTCGAGTCCTGACCGCCGCCGCAGTATTGCACGTGCTCCGCGGACGTGCGCGAGTTACCGTTCGTATTGGCGTGCCCGTTTTGACCGCCGACGCCGCCGCCGCCTCCTCCACCTCCACCTCCGCCGCTGCTGCCATTTTGCGACGGTATGTTCGAATTTAAAAACGCCGTTTCGCCGTTAATCGGCGAACTATTCTGACGTACTATGAATCCGGCCACCATCATTTGATGTCTTAGCACATCTGCAAAAAACAGAAAAACCAAAACGAACGTGAGATGGAATTCGTTTCATTTTATTCAATTGCAAAGGTACATGCGAGAAAAATAGTTTTTACGATATACGAGTTCATATTGAGAATTTTGAACCAATGTTCACAATGTTCACATGGTACTGACACTCAACTCAAATTTTTGAACATGATTCCACAATTGGTTCAATGGTACTCAAAATTTTTTTAAATAGGTAGGTAACTGTATTTATCAACAAGAAAAACTTCCAATTTTGATTATTTTTGAAAGTTTTAAAACTGGTTTAAACATACAGATATAAACCAGTAGTAAAATAGGTTTCTTAAGAATAGTTAAATTAAGCCAAAAAATCGTAAAATAAAGGTCACAAAGAGTTTAAAATTGAAGATTCTAAATTTGTATTTCATATAAACCGGTTCAGGGGTCTTTAAGAAGTTGTAAATCATTGCTTTGAAAATGGAAGCAGTGAAGAGTTTGAAAAAAAAATTATGCGCTAGTTGATCCTTATAATGAAAAATTTTCATGAAACCAGTTCGGTGATGAACCAGTTGCATATCTCATATAGGTACTTAGAAGAGACATAGAACCCGAAAAAATCTTACAAATGCTGCACAGATAATATTGAAATTGAACATTTTGATTAGATATTTTCTGAAACTTGTTCAGTGGTTTCTAACCAGTTGCACACAGTTGCACGTTTCTTATATTAAAAAAAAATAAAAAAAAATAGAAACTAGAACAATCTTCCAAAAGTTGTATAGCTTTTTAAATTAAACATTTTGACATATATTTTGATCACATTTTTTTAAAACCGGTTCAGTTGTTCCCAACCAGTTCTGCATGTCAGCATATCATATACTTGAAATAGAGATACCGTATAAATCATTCAAATGTGATCAAAATTTCCAGATTGAACATGTTAAACATGTTAATCGAGCATTTTCCTAAACTGGTTCCCCAATACTCAACCAGTTGCACATGTTATGGTTGAAAATACAAACAGCAACCGAAAAAATTTTCAAGCTTAGCTTACATTTTCAAATTGAATATTTTGATGAAGAATCATTTTTGGAACCGGTTCAGTGATGAACCAGTTGCACATCTCATACGTTTGAAAGCGAAATAGAACCCGATAAATCTTACAAATGCGGCATAGATAATATTAAAATTGAACATTTTGATAACACATATTTTGAAACCGGTTCAGTAGTTCACAACCAGTTCTGCATGTCAGCATATCATATACTTGAAATAGATATACCGGATAAATCACTCAAATGTGATCAAAATTTCCGAATGGAACGTGTTAAACATGTTAATCGAGCATTTTCCTCAACTGGTTCCCCAATACTCAACCAGTTGCACATGTTATGGTTGAAAATACAAACAGCAACCGAAAAATTTTTCAAGCTTAGCTCACATTTTCAAATTGGATATTTTGATGAAAAATCATTTTTGGAACCGGTTCAGCGATGAACCAGTTGCACATCTCACATGTTTAAAATCTTACAAATGCTGTATAGATAATATTGAAATAGTACATTTTAATTACATGTTTTTTGAAACCGGTTCAGTGGTTCCCAACCAATTGTATATTTCATACGGTTTATAAATATATCCAAACTGGAACAATCTCTCAAAAGTTACACAGAATTTTAAACTTGACATTTTGATAAAATTCTATGAAACCGGTTCAGCAGTTCTCAATCAATTACACGGGGAAAAGTCGTTCGAATGTGATGAGAATTGCAAAATTGAACACGTTCATCGTGCATTTTCCTGAACCAGTTCTTCGGAATCCAACCAGTGGCACATGTCATGGTTAAAAATAGAGATAGGTACCGGAAAAATCTCCCAAGCTTAGCGCATATTTCAAAATTGAATATTTAGATGAAGCATAATCAGTAGACAAAAACAAGTTCGAGCCAAAATTTTCGAACAGATAAATGACTTCTTTGACCGGATAGTTTTCAAAACCGGTTGAGAGGTGTTACCGTAACTTTTATGAAAATTAAAATTTATTGAAGAAGAAACAATTTGCGTAAAAAACTAAGCTCATATTATACTGTTAAATTTTATGAACCAGTTCAATGGTTCCACTTTTGAAAAAAAAATTCTCGCAACCTCACGCCCAGAAAATTTACTAATAATTATAATATATTAAATTGCAGATAAACCGAATGGAAATAATACATCCTTGCAGCCAATTTAAAATCCACACTGGTCAAAAATTACATTTCAGCAGCCATTAAAAAATACCCATATCCCCTATTATTGGCCATACGGTCAAGCCAAAATGCCAGCATCTATCCTACGACAAACGATAATGATAAAATCGATTACATACACTTTTTTGTAAGAACTGCGGCCAATCTAGACTTTAAATTCAAACGTATATAAGCATTTATATGCCCAATTTAACGAACGCGAATCGCTACGACATTCTTGAACCGAAAAATTAGGTCGTCTCATTAGAACGTCTGTTGCGCTGGTCACAAACCGCTGTCGCCAGTAGACCACCACACCATTCCGCTGTTAATTTGCAATTATATTATACTCGAAATGCTGGCCGACTACCGGCTCGAACCCGCTACTAACGACATCGAGAACATCGACACCGAATGAAAAAAAAAATCGTCGAAGAGCTATCAGAATCACAACAACCGCGCGTATTAAAAAAAGAAAAAAAAATTACTCACGAGAGCCACTTCAAATCAAAGACTAATGGCGCCTCGAGAAATGACTATCGATTCATTTTCGCTTAAAAGTTAAAATTATCCTACTGATAAAGCGAAAAAAAAAAAAAGAAAAGAAAAGAAAAGAAAAAGACAATAATTTAATCTCAGTGACGTAAATATTCATCTGCCTCTCGGTTTACTTAATCGGGTCCAAATCTCATCCTATTGCCCGTATCGTGTACAGGTAGGTAAGTAGCTAAGTATTCTCTGCCAAACGAAAAATTCACTCTTCGTCACAAATCGAAACGCAGCACACGCATCGATAATAAATTATCTAATTAAAATATCAATTTTCAAAAGCCAATATATTCGCGTTGGTCGCGGCGCGATAATACGTTTAATTAACGAAATCACTCGTGTTTTTCATGCTGTACAAATACCTCCGATTATCCATACACACGTTCTATATCTCTGATTTTTTTTACCCTTCCTTCTCTCAGCGCGATGCTGATGCTTTTCGTTCGCGTTAATCGTAATTTTAATGAAACGTTGAAACGAGCGTTAAATTAACGCATATTCACATACGCACGCACACTTACACACACACATAAACATGCATCAAGAGGATGAGCTTTATAAGTACATTATATACATGTTGGTGACCTTATTGATCGGATAAAATTAGCAGGAAAAAATTTCCAACCGATTAGGGGTCAATTTTTTTAATATACGGAGATATACATACGTAAGTAGGAAAGGCTTTTTTTTTTCTTTTCTTAACCGAGGCAGGAAACAAAGTACATACTTGACTGGCTCGACCTTATTTCGAACAATTATTAATCATAGGTATGGGCCTTTTTTTTTTTGAAACTTTGAGAAATGGAAAATTACGAACACCTCGTGAATTCAGAGATAAGCTCCACTTGGTAAAAAGAAAAAAATTTAGGAGCCTTCCATTGTTTTTTTTTAACAGCGATAAATTCGAAAAAACGAATTTACGATCTTCAAATCAGTCTAACGAGTCGAATTTTGAATGTTTTAAAATTTTTAGCCTGATTTTCGATTCTATATTGTCAATGAAAACTACGCTATTACGGTCTATCGACCTATACCGATGGGGGGGGGGGGTCAACAAAATCCATTTTGGAATCCTAGAAGATCACTGAGATCACTTTTGGCCATATTAGATATTTATTCCTTTTTATTTTCATTTTTTATTTTGTCTCTCGAAACTAAAAATCATTTACTCAACTCGTTAGCGACCAAAATCAGTCAGATTTGGGCAATAAGCTTGATATGTTTGAGCGCAGATGATCTTAGGTCAAAATTCAGTTATGCCCAAATTTAGAAAAAGGAATACTGAGCGGCAAAAATTGTTTATTTTCATGGCAATCGATAGAGAATCAAAATTTGTAGTATCCAAAAATCAGCCTTCTAGGTCACTTGGGAGCAGTGATATGAGGGTTGTTCTCCTTTTTGGACGTTGAAAAAAAAACGTTTCCCCTCCTATCTTCCTTCCAAATTGAACTATGAAATTGAAATTTGGTATGTAAACATGGCACAGGCCATAGATGTGCTTTTTGGTGGTTTTGACTGTTAAAATCCATTGCACCTATTCTCAGTTGCACCCCCTCACAGCCTCAAACAATATGTATTTTCTCCGAATTGAGCTCGGTCCCTGATGTGTCTTTTAGTGGTTACAATATTTTATCTCCATTGAAACCCCCCTCCCCCCTTAAAGACTCAAAAAAGTGGTTGTTAGTCAATTTTTTTATTTCGTACAACGCATATTTACCCACCATTGAGCTAAGAGACTGAAATTTGGCATATAGATTTAGTAGGGATCCGATACGTGCCTTTTGGAAATTTCACCTTTTCAGTTCCCTTGCACCCTCTCACCCCCCCCCCATTTTGAGTTGTCCCATGCATATCTTCCCTCTAAATTGAGCTAGGAAATTGAAATTTGGTACGTAAATTTTGTAGTAGTCTTAAATGTGTCTTTTCGGGGTTTTAGATGGTCATTCCAATACTTACCTTTTCTTTTTAAATTATAAAAAATCAGGCTTAAGAAGCAATGCATTGTGATTCTTTTCTTTACTGGTAATACCAAAAGATATCTTTACACTTTGGCACAAAGTGGACATCTCTAACATATTTTAATAAAGAGTTAGGAATTGTTGAAAATTCAAAAATTGCGTAACATATACAAAAATCAGTCTAGGGTTTCTGCTTTTTTAATTTTAAAAACAGGCTGCTCCCCCGCTCCCTATCTCCTCTCCAAATTGAGCTAGTAAGTTGAAATTTGGTACGTGGACTCAGTAGAAGCCATGGATGTGCTTTTTGGGATATTTGACTTTTCAGCCCTCTTGCAGCCCCTAAAAGCCTCTAAAAAAGTGATTTTTTAATCACTTTTTTCTATTTTTTGAGTTCATCCGACGCATATCCCCCTCTCCCCCCCCCCCCCCCCCC
>FIZR01030334.1:0-18827 GCA_900060175.1 Ferrisia virgata
AACTGGACTTTTTCGAATAAGGCGGATAGTATCGACATTTTGGCAGCTCAATTTTTTGGTGCTCCAAAAAAAAACAAACGTTGAATTCGATTTCTAGAGCACTTTTTGGAGTTTGGATTGCAGACTAAATGGCTTGATACGATTTTTCATACTCATTTTAGAGCTGGGAAGAAGTCGACAGATCAGCATCCGGATACACGACCGACATGACACCGGTGATTTTAGCCGCTCATAAAAACAATTACGAAATTTTAAAATTACTATTAGATCGAGGAGCTACTCTGCCAGCCACTCACGACATAAGGTATCTTCTCCCAATATTGTTTTTTCGCCATTTTACTCACACGTAGCGCGTGTTTGGTTAATTCAACAGGTGTGGTTGCGATACCTGCATCACCAGCAAAGAACAAGACTCGTTACGTCATTCGCAATCTCGTATAAATGCCTATAGAGCGATGATATCTCCATCTTTGATTTGTTTATCCTCGCGAGATCCGTTGTTAACTTCGATGGAGCTGTACTGGGAATTGAAAAGGCTATCGAAAATGGAAACGGAATTTCGAGCCGAATATAACGTTAGAAATATTATCAACTCCTCGTTTGTTTCCGTCTCACTTTTTCCCTCTCTTTGTCATCCTAGCACACCACCACTACTACTAATTATAAATAAATAAATCTTTCAGGAGATGAGACAAACTGTGCAGACTTTCTCAACAGGGCTACTAGATCACGTTCGAACATCCAACGAATTGGATATAATACTAAATTACGATCCGGATCCGAATAAAGCGCCTTGGGAGCCCGGAGACAGGCAGTCGTTAGAAAGATTAAAATTAGCCATCAAATATAAATTAAAAGCGGTACGTTGAAATATCATCTCACCTAGATCATCTGTACAGTTTTTTTTTTAACCATATACTTATGCAAATACATTCGGAAAAATGTCTTCTTACCTGAAACATACAAAAGAAGAATTAAAATTAAAAATGAAATCTTTTTTCTGTGCAGTTGGTAGCTCATCCGAATGTACAACAATTATTAGCTTCGATGTGGTACCAAGGTTTACCAGGATTTCGGCGTTTGACCATGTTCCAACAGATATTACAAGTATTTAAATTAGGTAGCATGTTTTGGGTCTACAGCATGGCTTATATAATGGCTCCTGAATCCGAAATGGGATTATTTCTAAAAAATCCGTTCGTGAAATTTGTCAGCCATTCGGCGTCGTATGCTTCGTTTTTAGGTAATGTTATAATACTTACGATATTATTGTGTATTTTTATTACTGCTGAGGATTTTGAATAATGTACGCTGCCTTCAAAGTGGTGGTATGCAAGCCAATAATCATTTGGGTTGATCAGGTTGCCGAATCAAATGTCGTAGGGAGGGAGAAAAAAATGAATGTACGACTATTCGAAAAAAAATGCAAGTTATGACATAATTTCCTCGGGTGTGGAAAAATTTTGGGCCCAGCAATCAATAGACTCTGTGGGGTCCTACTTACAACTTTTTTCTCCCAATGTTTCATGTCATATTGTCAAAGATGAGTCTGTTAAGCTGTATTTAATGGCAGATATGAAGAAGGGGAGAATACCAACAAAATGCAATGGTTTTCCAGGACCCTAAAATGATTTTGGGGGTCCTAGAAGACATTAAGACCATACTAAATACATCCATGTCAAATTTCTACACAATACCTTGGCTTGAAGTTGACTTATGCCCTAAATAGTCATTTTTCTATATTAACAAAGTTAAAAACCTCAAATATTTGAAAATCTGGTAAAAATAGGTAAAAAGTGTAAGAAAATTCAGTTAAAAATTTGAAATAAATGAATATAAGGTGCAGGAAATTATACAAAAATCGGAAAATAATGTGAAAAAATTAGTTGAAAATCGATTAAAAATTCAAAAAAAATCGCTGAAAAAGGTCAGAAGTTCAATTAAAATTGAAAAAAATTAATAAAAAGTGCAAAAAATTGTTCAAAAATCACGAAAAAAGGCTGAAAAATAGTTGAAAAACTACCTAAAATATGAAAAAAAATTGTACAAAACATTGAAAATCGGTAAAAATTTGAAAAAATTGGGTTAAAAGTAAAGTAAATCACACAACGATGTTAGAAAATGAGTTAAAATCAACTAAAGTTATGACAAAATCGTTGAAAATCGTTTAAAAATTGAGTAAAATTTGAAAAAATGTTGGAAAATATGTAAAAATTGACTTGGAATATGAAAAAAAATTTGTTGAAAATCATCGAAATTTAGTAAAAAATTTGAAATAATTGGGTATAAAGTGCAGGAAATCATGTAAAAATTCCCAAAAATTGTGGAAAATCTGGTAAAATTGACCTAAAATGGGAAAAAATTTTTAAAAGTTACCAAAATCCGCTGAAAAATTAAAAAAAAATGGGTAAAAAGAGCGAAAAATCGTTGGAAAACATCGAAAATTGTGCAAAAATTTTAATTTATGCCAAAATTTCCTTGATTTGTAACAATTTTTATCATATTTTTGATTAATTTTCTCGCATTTTTTAATATTTTTCCATGATTTTTTTTCACTTTCTACACCAATTTTTTCAGGTTTTTGATCAATTTTCTCCCATTTTTCAACATTTTTTTTGAGAATTTTTTCACTCCTTACACCGTTTTTTCATATTTTTGCTCAAATTTTACCATTTTTCAACATTTTTTTGTCATTTTTGTTCGTACATTTAGAACTTTTCTAATTTTTTGTTCAAATTTTTAGATAATTTGCGATGGTTTTCAGCAATTTTATTCATATTTTAGATCAATTTAACACATTTTTAAACATTTTTTCGTTATTTTGGTCATTTTTTTGCACTTTTAGCAGTTTTCACCAAATTTTTAAAATATTTTTGTCGATTTTAAACAAATTTTTTCATATTTTACGTTGTTTTTCGGCCACTTTTCAATATTTCTTTGTGTTTCTCTTCGTTTTTTACTTCTTTTTAGAAATTTGTACTAAAACTTTGATAATTTTCGACGATTTCTCGTTATTTTAGGTCAATTTTTTTTATTTTTTACCCTTTTTTTCTAAAATTTTGTTCAACTTTAGATGATTTTAAGCAATTGTTTTTATATTTTAGGTTAATTTTCATCCGTTTTTTAACATTTTTTCATAATTTAGGTCAATTTTCTCTCATTTTTCAACATTTTTCCGTAATTTTTCACCAATTCTTTTCATTTTTTTACCCATTTTGTCAAACTTTTACTCAATTTCTGTTGTTTTTTACAGCATTTTTTAATACATACGAATTTTAGATGGATTTTCACCCATTTCTCAGCATGAAAAAATTTTAAAACATAAGTAAAAATTGATCTACTTTATAAAAAAAAAAAAAAAAAAACTTTCACATTGATAGCAAACTGGGTAAAAATGAAAAAAGAAAAAAAATGTGTAAAAAGTGCAGAAACAATTAAAATCAAGAAAAAAAATAGTGAAAAACGTGTGAAACTTTACCTAAAATACTCGTATGAAAAAAATTGTTAAGCATCATCAAAATTAAGATAAAAATTTGAAAAAAAAAGGGTAAAAAGTACAGAAAATCATGAAAAAATGTTTAAAATGGCTGAAAATTAGCCTAAATGAAAAAAAAAATGTTCAAATCCATCAAAAGTTAAATAAAAATTTGCCAAAAATGACGTAAAAAATCAGGCAGAAAAACCAGTTTTCTGCGTCATGGAAGAAGGGAAATATGAGGTGTTTACCGTTGTGTGGCCTTGAAAAAAGGCGGTTCTCGCATAACTCATTTTCAAACCGAACTAGGAAGCTGAGGTTTGGTATTTAGATTTTTTTAAATTTTACTATGAATCAATAAAGCTTATCATAATCAAATCACCGTTGGAAGCTGCAACTTGATAAGAAAATTAAGAAATAGCCTATCAAACAGCATTTAATCTCTAATTTATTCTCTCAAAACCATCAAAAGGGAGATTTTTATGTGAAATTGATGTACCTACAGAAGTTTCCTGCCTCCATCCTTCGACAAATCAAGAGTTGTCCTTACCTCTCGGTGTCATTTTCGTCGATTTTGACTTCAAGCTTTCACCATTCAAACTTACAACTTCAATTCGCAACTTACTATATAATAATATCGTTTTGAGAAAATCACACTGAAAAATCAGCACGTAGAAATTATCCCAAATTGAGTGTCCATCATGTCTAAAAAAAAAAAAATGTGGTACTCTTGCAGGACTTTTGGCATTGGCTTCTCAACGAGTGGAAACGTTAGCGTTAGAAATTCTTGGACATTTAGGACATCCTTATTTACTGGATATTGTAAAACTGTGGCAAGAAAAAGAACGAGGTTCAATGTTCGGAATGGTCGAATCGATGATTGTGCTCTTCGTTCTGAGTAAGAAATAGATCAACTTAGAATACCTCTTATGGTTTTAGTTTAGATGCATAAATGCTGCGGCTAATTTTCAGGTCTAATATGGAGAGAACTGAGATCACTGTACGAAGACGGTTTAATCGAGTATATCGCCGATCTATGGAATATATTGGATTTCTGCTCAAATCTGGGTTACGTAACGTGGATAAGTTTACGATTAACCGCCGCTTATATCGTACACGTAAGTAAATCGAATTAGCTCTTTTGCAACATATACCTACTATTTATACTCGTACGTCGGCGTCGTCTCTCGTTTGGTAAATCTAATCGGCCAAACTTGGTACATGCATTTACACCGAGCTACGAAAATGAAACTGTTTTACGAGCACAAAGTAACTCGTTCAAATTCGCTTTATGCGAATAGAATTTTAAAAACGTATTCGCTATTCCGTTCTCGAATAAAGATGCGAAAGAGTAAAAAAGAAAGCCTATCGTCAACTTCGTTTCTCTCCTTTACTCTTTTTCTCTATCTTTATTCGGTGAACTTTCGACGCGGAAATAAGTTTCTCATCGTTTTGATACTTATTCAGTTCTTCTTTTTTTTTTTCTTCTTCTTCTTCTTCTTCGTTTACGCTTTCTCCGCAGAGAGAATACTCTCAAGGTTTGGATCCCTGGTATCCGAGAGATAAATGGGATAAATTTGATCCGCATATGTTATCCGAGTGCGCGTTCGCTTCCAGTATGATTTTAAGGTATGATGATTTGATTATTGCCACTGCCCACCTAGACTTTCATGTAGCCTATGTCGGGCATAAATACGTAAATAAATAAAAACCAAAAAAAAACCGTTGATTTCCATTTCGTTTTTTATGTGCAGTTTTATGAAACTGGTGAATATTTTTAGCGTCAATCCGCATTTAGGACCATTACAAATATCATTGGGCAGAATGATCATCGATATTATCAAATTCTTCTTCATTTATACTTTGGTATTGTTCGCATTTGGATGCGGTAAGTGTATGAACGAGATTTTCCAATATTACTTGTGCAGCGTGAAAATACTGAACGGTTCATTTCGTAGGTATGAATCAATTATTGTGGTATTTTGCTGGTCTCGAATCGGACAAGTGCTACCACAAAGACGGCGAGACACCGGATTTCGAACACGAAGATAAAGCCTGCACAATATGGAGACGTTTCGCCAAGTAAAGAACAATAGAATTTGATATTTGTAAAGATTTGCTAACGATAAGCCATTAAAGAGTCATTTTCGAACGACAGAATCAGCTAATTTCGAATTAATTTTCATCGGAAGTTCGATAGTAAATTTCACCTTTTGAAGTGAAATTTGAAAAAAAATCACTTGAATCGTTCGCGAATGATTCGGTTGAAATGAACGAATCATTCGCGAACGAATTTGTAAGTACGGCTGCAAAATATTCATAACACGAAGTTTCGCATCGCGGAAGAACCATTTTTGAATCAAGCGTAGTCACACGAATCATAAACGATGTTACATTTATTCTCAACTCATTTCTAAATGAGGTGCGAATCGTTCAAGAACGAAAAAAATCACCTCGAGTCGAAAAATCGTTTCGTGAATAGTTTCTTTCTTCAATCTGAACATCCATTCTACTTCTATTCAAAATGAATTTTTATATAAAATCATTCGAGTCGTTCACTAACGAATGAATCCCCTTTTTTTAAATCGATTGTTGTACTCGTTTGTAAATGACCTAATAACAAAATACTGGTTCCTTCATGGAAGGTTTGTTCATCTAAAGAATGACCGGATTAAAAAAAAAAACGAGTTGAGAGTAGGAAAATGAATCAGCCGTTTGCGAACGATACTATCACAAATATTAAAATCAATATTATATCAAATCATAAGTTCATAACGCTTCTTAGTATCAGAAACGCCAGATTACGAGATTTAAAAAGATGAATTCGGTCTCAATACGCTTCACAAAAGACTGATTCGAATCATTCTCAAACGAATTGCACCAAAAATGAATCGTTCGCGAACGAATTGGTAATTTTTTCAACTGATTGATATCGTTTCGGCAAATGTTTAAATAAGCAACGAAATCTTTTGGGAACGATTCGTTCGCAAATATCTGAGTCATATGTTGAAAATGAATCAATTTCCGTGTGAATCAAAATTTTTCCAATATGCAGATATAAATTATCAAATTAGTTGGATGAAGCGTTTAATGAACATTATGAATCGTTCGCGAACGAATCTTGATATTGTTTTGGCGAAGGTCTAAATGAGTGACGAAATCTTTTGAAAACGATTCGTTTACAAATATCCGAGTCGTATGTTGTGAACTGTATCGATTTTCATGTGAATTAAAATTTTTTCAACATGTAAATAAAAATTATCGAATAAGTCGGATGAAGGAGTTCAATAAAGAATATAAATTTACCAAAGCTGATCACGAACGAATTGTACAATAAATGAATCGTTCGCGAACGAATTCATATTTTTTTAATTTATTGATACCGGTATTGGCTGAAGTCAAAATTAGTAAAAAAAGTCGTTCGCGAGTGATTCATTCACAAATGTCTGAATCGTTTGCTGGAAAATGAATCGTTATCGTGAATCGAAATCTTTTCAACTGCAAGCATAAATGATAAATGATTGGATTATTCAGATGGAAAAGTTAATTGAAGATTCTAAAATGATAAAAGTCGTTCATGAATGATTTGTTTGAAAAAATGAAATCATATGTAAGGGTATTGATCGCTTTTTTAATTAATCGATATAAGTACATATCCAATGTTTGAATGAATAACCACAGTCGTTCGCAAACGATTCATTCACAAATATCCGAATCATTTGTTGAAAATGAATCGGTATCGAAGTGAATCGAAATGATCGAATTAGATGGATGTTGATGTAAAATTACTAAAGCCTTTTGCTAATGAACAATTTTTTCAATCCATTGATACCGGTATTGGCTGAATTCAAAATGAGCAATAAAAGTCATTCGCGGACGATTCGTTAACAACAAATGTGTGGATCATTTATTGAAAATGAATCGTTGCCATCGTAAATCAAAATATCTTCAACTGTAAGCATAAATGATAGAATTAGAATTGGTTAGATGGAGAAATTCAATGAAGATTATAAAATTAGCAAAGTCGTTCAAGAATGATTTGTTCAAAAAAATAAATTGTTCGCGAACGTATTCATCATTCTTTCTATTAATCGATATAAGTAGACAGCCAATGTTTGAATGAATAAGTATTGTCGTTGGCGAACAATTCGTTCATAAATATCTGAATCATTTCTCAGAAAATGAATCGTTTCTCAAGTGAACTTAAACCCCTCCAATAGCAGACATTATATTATGAATAAAACAGCTAAATAACAGAGTGCAATGAAAATTATTACATGATCCATGTCGTTCACGAATGATTTGTTCAATAAATGAATCACTTGTGAACGAATTCGTCATTTTTTTCCAGTACAAAGTAAATGTTTGAATGAATAGCCACAGCGGTTCGAGAACGATTAGTTCACAAATATCTGAATTGTTTGTTGAAAAATGAATCGTTATTTCCAATTGTGGACATTCATACATTAATTAAATGAAATAGCTGGGTGAAAGAGCTTAATGTAGATTATAAAATTATCGAAGCTGTTCGCGAATGATTCGTTCGAAAAATGAATCGCTCCCGAATGATTTGTATTAAAAGATGAATCGTTCATCAATAAATTCATCGTTTTTTCTGACTATTGCAACGAAAAATTTTTTCATGAGTCTCAAATGAGCAGCAATAAAGTTCTAACAGCTCGCGAACGACTTGCTGTAGAAAAACTGAAACGTGAATTAGGAATCAACTAATAAATGAATTGTTGTACAAAAAATTTGAGGTATCGAAAATTTCATTCGAGGTTTCTTCGACCGTGCGTCCTTGAAAAGTATGTTGATAAATAAATGATTTTCAATAAGAATTGGATCTAACTCACGAATAAATTATGAATAACAAGGCCACATTCGTTCAAACTAATTAGGCACCAACATGTCAGCGGTAATCTCACCAGAAAACGGAGTCATATACGCTGCATCTTCAAAAACACAGTAAATTATACCTGCCCACAAAAGCACACAACTTTCGTGACCAAAAAAATACCCAGCTCGATGCGACTTACATGTACTACGAACCAACGCGACACTACGTGACGCTTCTTCGCATACTACGCAAATAATCTGCGGCAATACGATAAATACACAACAGGCAATTGGAAACTTTTGCACATAACCATTTACTGGTACACATTTGCATGCTTTAATAAGTACTTTTCTCCCATTGCCGACTTTACGGCCACTAAATAAAATACAAACGAGTACACATTTGGAAGTTAATTCCGATAATCCGGCAATTTTGTAATTTTGTTAGCCAACGTAGACTTAATGATGGTTTAAAGGGTCATACGATTCCACTCGAGGCTACCCCAACGTGATTTCCAGCTACTATCTACTGAAAAATTAGCTTCGGCTACGCGGTAGTTTGTAATGCTTCTTGTACGCTGGCACGCTCTTTCTGTTTATTGCAGCTTATTCGAAACGTCTCAATCGTTATTTTGGGCTAGTTTCGGTCTGGTCGATTTGACCGCTTTCGATCTTACCGGTAATAAGAGTTTTACGAGATTTTGGGCTTTGTTAATTTTCGGATGTTACTCTGTGATAAACATCATCGTATTGCTGAACATGCTGATCGCCATGATGTCCAATTCTTATCAAATTATTTCAGTGAGTAGAGCAAAGCACATCGTATCTCAGCACTGACAAAAAAATATAACATACTCGGTATTTTGAATTTTTACAGGAACGTGCCGACACTGAATGGAAATTCGCCCGAAGTAGGTTATTCATTAGCTTCTTCGAAGAAGGAGATACGCTCCCTGTACCATTCAACCTTTTTCCAACAACCAAACATATGATGAGAATGCTCGGTATAAAAAAAAAACGTCTGACAGGGTCTATGATGGTAAGTAAATACAAATCACACATTAATCTCCATTCTCCATCATGCAAACCCCACTCGACTTTAATAATGCAAAGCATTAACCTTAGAGGAAAAAAGAGTCAGACAGAGAGCGCGCAGATTTACGATACGATCTCACAATGCAACTCTTGGTACGTCGATATATCACCACTGAGCAAAAGAAACTAGAGGAATTTGCCGTGACTGAGGATGATATAGCCGAGGTTCGTCACGATATATCCACCTTGAGGTTCGAACTCATCGATATCTTCAAACGTAACAATTTCAACGTGCCGAAGATAAACATGGCTGATACTGGTACGACGCACAGGAGCTCACCTCACTTCAATTAGCTCAAGTTTTTAATTACACCTTTTTTTTTTTTTTAAAACAGCTCAAGGTAAAAAGGATCGTCTGATGGAGCGACGTATCGTCAAAGATTTCCAGATCGGTATGGTCGAAGGTGTAGTCAACGATATCATCAGCTCTGAACAAAAAGTCACCAATATATTTGGTAAAATAGCCAAAGCAATTGGTAAAGGTGAAAGTAAAAAGAAGAAGGATTGGAATGAGGTCGTACGTAGGAGCACATTGAGACACAATCCCATCGGTAGCACCGACGAAGCCGAACGGAAAACCCGCCAACAAAGTATTCGAAGGTAAGATGACCCTAATAATTATTATGAAAAAGAAACTCGTGACAAGGATCACGAAAAATAACAAAGCTGCAATCGAACAACATGAAAAATCAACATTTTTCCACAATGCAGGGTGTCTGATGAAAGATTGTCAATGCTTAAAATTTCAATACAACCGGATACCACCAAAACACACTGTCGACTGAATAAGTTGCCTATCCTGCAAATAGAAAGGAAAAAACAACTTTTATGATGTTCGCAGGAGCATAAATGTGGGTGGAGGGAGAAGGGTATGAGAGAGGTTAGAGACAAAGCCTTTTCCCAGAGCGATTTTTCCACGTAAAACATTGAAACTGAAGGAGCTATTTCTGTCAAAAAATTACAAGTAGATGAAATTTTATTCCAAAACATGAAGGGGCTACAAGTATACTTTCTTCGTAAAATCACTTGAGGATAATTTTCTGGAAGTAGCTCCTTCGATTTTCATTTTAGGTAAAAATTGAACAAAACAAAATTTGTTAACTTTACAATGTTCTATCAATTTTTATATTTTCCTTCAATATGCAATATAGGCAACTTATTCACATGACGTGTTTTTTTGGCGGTACTCGACTACATGCAAATTTTAGGTCTTGTCAACCTCTCATCAGGTATCCTGCAATACAGAAACATAAAAGAAGGTGAGCTAGGGAGGGAAGGAGGTAAGCAAAATTCTTGAAGCTTGCTCAACTCTGATAGATTGATATACCAAGAACAGAGGGCGGGGAAAAAATCTTAAAAAAATAATGAAACGGATTCAATCAACAGGAAATCATAGGATGGAGGGGTCAAGCAAATCTTAATTCTCGTTTGAATTAATTTTGAATTTTGCAAAAGAATTTTTTACAATTCACGATTTTTAGTCAGATCTTATTAGTTTATTCAAGGGCAGTCCAGATCTAGAGGTCTGGGTTAAACAACTGAATCGTAATTTAACAAGTTTATTTGAAGCACGAATTGAATGATCTTGTACTACTCTTTCCCTCTCACTTGGAATATTTAATTAAAACATTTGATTGGAAAGTCATCTTGGAAAAGATCTTCAAAAATGGTAGAAGAGTTAAAAAAATACCCTTATTGATATTATTATTAAAAAAACAAACCTATTTTCTGCCTTCATAGATACATCATCGATCACCAAGAAGACACAACAAAAATGGACCCTGATAAATTGGTCGAATACAATCCTTACCTATCTCAACTCAATCCTACAGCCAGACTGGCGTATGCAAGATTCAAAATGACTTTGATCAAACATGAAGTCACCGGTGTCCAAGAAGGTCGACATTCTATTTCACTCGAAAGAAGAGAAAGTAAAGGTACGCCCGATATAATGACGATAAAATAAAAAACGAAAAAAAAATCCAAATAACCTGACACACAATCGAATCACCTGTTGTTGCTGGAGCAAGCTCCAAAATACATTTTCTAATTACTGGAGGGTAGTAAAAAAAAACCGCGAATTCAGTTCGCTCAAAGAGCAAAAAACTTTTCCATAGATACCTACCAAGCTCTCTCAAATAAATGACAACTTTTCATCGCGATATTAACGCCCTCGTTTGTATAAATTTTCCAAATTAATAACCATTCGTTTTTCATCTTGCCTCATCGCGTTCTATTTTCGTACAACAATTAATCATAATTATTAATTTCCTTTTTTTCCTCAAACTTTATTGAAAAAAAATTTCCACGATGCAAATTAGTGAATTAAGGCTGATACTCGATTCGAATTACTTTTTTCAGGCGATGTCAAACGAGGATCACTATTGAGAGCAGCCACAATCCACGATCCGATACAAGAAGACCCACAAGCTGAGACCGAAACTCCAACGTCATCTGTTGATAAACCTAAACTGGATAGAATGGGCACACTAATCAGATCCAGCACAGAACAAAGACTCAGCATCACAGATAAGCCACCTCTTCCACCTAAGCCTGAAGATATTGCTAGTCCCGAAAGAAGATCCAGTGTTGCCAGTGGTAAGCAACATGCCAGAAGAAGATCCAGCGTAGCCAGCACGTCTCAAAAATCAGATACTTCTGCGGATGAGTCTGGCAAAAAACCCACTGTTACTTGCACAGTTGAGAAATCTGCAGATACGTCCGAAGGCCATTCGAGAAAATCGAGTGCAGCTAGTGTAACTGAAAAACCATCTACGTCAGATGATGCAGAGGGTAAAGGTGAACAAAAGAAGGAACACGTTGTTGTGGATATCGAACCGAAACCTGCGTTAAAACCGACACCATCTCCGGCTCGGACACCGGCCGTTACACCTAAAAAGGTAGTCGGTGGAAAATGGTTGTAATTTTTTTTTCTACTTTAAAGTGCAGCCTTATACGATCAATTCGAAAAATCGTTATTATTGCGATTTTTTAATCTTTCTTTGTTTTATTTGTTTGTTTTTTTTTTTTGGAAAATTGTTATAATTTTAATACGATACATGTTATTTTATATTCGATTCTACGCATTTTGTTTTCATTTAATTATTAAAAATACATAGACACGTAATACGTAGCACTCCTTAGGTACCTACGAGTTAATGTAACCAGTCGAATAGATATTAGCGAATGAAGCACGGAAATAATTAACGAATAAAAATGATTTTTACTGGTTTTTGAAATGTTATTATTCAAGAACTATTACTCTTCGCACACCCAACGATGGCAATATACTTCAAATGATGGAGAAAAATTCTTTCACCGAAGAAAAATTTTTTATATCAATTTCATATATTTTTCTGCTTCTGTACAAAATTTTACAACAATTTCAGCAAAGTGCAGATAGCGGAGAAAGGGGAAGACAAAAAGGGATAGAAAATAAAAATCCTCAAATCATTTATATTTTTTGTGAACAAACCCTGCGTCCCTACTCGATCTACATACCAAATCAGTTGCTTAAATTTTGCTATACTTCAGAATAAATAGATTTTTTAAAAGTCCCCGAAGAGTAAAAAAAATATAGCTTTTCCCCTACCAAGTATTCTGTAACGCCACCACACCCCCCATCATGAATTCAAACAATTAAACTCAGTTAATTTTCTTTCCAAATTTTTCGTGCAATTCCAAGTCTATTTTTCTGGTTGGAATCTCAATTACCTTTTTGATATGGTATCAAAATATACAGGGTGTCCGGTGATTAGTTTGCCAAACGTAATATTCAGGTACATGCAGATACCACCAAAAAACCATGTAATACGAATAAGTTACCTATCTTTAAAATTGAAGGGGTACATATTATTTTTGAAAAAGTGAAATCAAACCTAATTTCTGAGTATGGGAATAAATAGTGAGTGCAAAATCGAGCAAATTTTGTTACGTTCATTTCTTGCCTAACTAAAAAATTGAAGGCGATAGTGATACATGCTATTAGGGTAAGAAGGGTTTAATAGGGCTAAAAATATGAGACCACCAAAAGGCACATACATCTAGGAATCCTACTAAATGTACATACCAAACTTCAACTTAGCTCAATTCGAGAGGGGCAGCGAGGGGGAGTTATGCGAGGGACAAACTTAAAAATAAGAAAAACCGAACAAAACCCCACATTTTCAGGGCTGTGAAAGGATGCAATGAGGCTGAAAAGTCAAATTGATTTTTTACATTTAGTACATCAATAGCCCTTCAATTTCTTAATTGAATACAAAATTAACTTAACAAAATTTGATCCGTTTCGCGCCGCCTCTCAAGCCATTCAGGAAAGGAGGTATGAGGGGTTTGCTTTTTTTGACCTTGAAAAAGGGTTGTTCCTCCGCTGTCTCCTCTCCAATTTGAGCTAGCAAGTTGAAATTCAGTACGTAGACATTGCATCTCATCACAGCCTTGAAAATGTAGTTTTTGGTCAGCTTTTCTTATTTTCTGAGTTTGTTCCTTGCCATACCTACCCCTCGAATTGAGCTATGAATTTGAACTTCGGTATGTAGACTTAGTATAGGTCCTGAATGTGTCTTTTCGGGGGTTTGACTTTTTCGCCTCATTTCACCCTACTCACAGCCTTGAAAAAGTAGTTTTTTGGTTAGTTTTTCTTATTTTTTGAGTTTGTTGTTCGCAAAGCTACCCTCCAAATTGAGCTAGGAAATTGAAATTCGGTATGTGGATTGAATGTAAACCTTAGATGTACCTTTTGGGAGTTTGGACCATCAATCCAGTTTTGATAGAAAAAAATTATACTTCAAATGAAATAAATTTGGATTAAGATTTAGGTACGTGCAAACTTTAAGACGGAGCTAAAAAAGGGTGGAAATCTGGAAAAAAATATTCTGTTTCGAAAATCATTCGATGATAAAATTAAAAAGCACAGTGTAACACAATATTATCTGAAAATCAACTTTCTAGAACAATTGATAAAGATAGAAATGATCAGAGTGGGAGGGAGAGAAGTTTCATATTTTAAATCTACAAGACTGGGATTTTTGCCTGCAGCTTGCTAAAATTTAGCTATCGCTATCTTCATCTAATAAGCGAGATGAAAATTTGTATTTCAATGATTTCACTGTTTTTCTCTCGTAAAGCATGAATAGAAAATATTTTGTTTTATTTTTCAAGTACTATCAACTTTCATCATTAATTGTCTTGTAGGAGTTTTTTATTACACTTGTAGCTTATAGCACCTTCAATTTCGAAGTTAGTTGAAAAACAAACATGACAAAAGTTGCTCAGTTTTGCACCTACTACAACACGTTTCCATACTTAAAAATTCATCATGAACTTATTTTCCAAGCGCCGTATTTACCCCTTCAAATTTCACAATAGGCAACTTATTAATCTAATGTGTTTTTTTGGTAGCATTCTGCCATAAGCAATTGCCAAACCTCACTACACACCCAGTATGCGGTAAAATATTACAGCTGAAGGAGATTCAAATTGAAATTGCCCCCCCCCCCCACCTTCCTCTCTAATCCATGTAAAAAAAGTTGTTTCTAATTTAAATTTCAACTTTTATGGAAACGATTATTTTTTTTTAATGATCTAATCCTATCAAAATAATGGTAAGATCGTGTAAATAGCCATAAAACTACTTCCGTCGAGTCTGCCTCTTTACACCCTACCATTATATCAAGTTTAAAAACCGCCCCTCAACGCTAAACTCAAACGTCACCGTCATTAGTCTATTTTAAACGCCTTTAACACCTTACACACGTAATCTAGATATTCGTAGGTATCCGAACAAAACGAAATTTACTCCGGTGTAAATTTAAATTACCCACCATTGGCGAATATTAGCCGTCGAACGTCGACAACCGGAATAAGATATAAGAATGATCGTACAGAACGATCGTTGAATTCCAATTACTTCTTCAAGACGGATAATGTTGCTGTTAGGTTTTAAAACAGGATTTTACGTTTTTTGTGTAAAGAAGAAAAAGCGAAAGAGAGAGACAGAGAAAAAAAAACGATTAAAAGTACGAATAAGAAGGCGTCTTTCGATGTATATTTTACTCGTTCTTTTTTTTTTTTTGACGCTATCAAATAACGTCGAAAAAAAAAGAGGAAAGTGAATAAAGACAGCGAGAAAAGGGAACCCCCATCTGCGGTAGTGAGATGAACAGAGAAATGAGAGGAAAAAAACCTAAAATGTAAATCGCATTTGCAAAAAAAAAAAAAAACGTCGTGAAGACACTCGTAAATTACCTAGGATTAAAACCAAAAAAAAAAAAAAAAAAAAAGGGTAAAACAAAAAAAAAAAAAAAAAAAAAAGGAGAGAAACGAAGCGAACTATGAAGTTTAAATACTAATTCTTGCGGGTGGCGGCGCAGAGCAGCTTACAAAACGAACGGGCCAAAAGAAATGTTATTTTCCAAAAGGGAAAAATGCAATGAATTAAATGGTTTTCTAGTCGGTTGGATAAAAAGTGGTTTTAGCATTTTAAAGAATGGCATTGGCCGGTACATTGTATTTCACCACACGGAGCGCGTTTTAATGGGCTCTCCGCGAGGAGCAATTAAATGACGCACGAAAACTCCTCGTCGTTTGTGTGTTTGCGTTTCTAAGTACCTACCAACCTACCAACCTACCCCTACCAGCCTACCTATCTACCTATCAAGTACAACCGAACTGAATTCTAGACTAAGGCTGGCTGGCTGCCTGTTTGCCTTAACACGTCCATATCGTCGATTCGTCTCGAATCTCTTCGTAATATAGTGTTCGTACGCCTGGTTACCTACCTACCTACCTACCTACCTATCTAGCTATAGCAGAGTTATTGAAAATATTACGTACAGCACATGTAGTATAGCCAATGGTAGGTTACTCCTAATTTGGTATCGTAGTACTTAACGTTTCCGTAGCCATCGATGGCATACGGAGTAGCACGGTATAGCTTGCGAATGGTGAAAATGCTACACGAAAAGAGGCTAATCTACGTGTACGTACTCGTACGTATACGTATTAAAAGCCGACTTTACTTTTGCATCACACTCGCGCCTTTCCAAAGGTACCTACGGCTTTTAATATTAAGCCTTTGACCGTTGTGTTGCGTTCGGTTTTCCTCGATATTAAGCCGATAAGTTTACTAAAATTGCAAACGGATTAGAAAACCGGAGGCTTTACAGCATAACGCGTTTTCACCTTTTATTCTGGCCGAATAGCGAACGAACCAGCAAACGTATTTCTTATAATTCCAAATCTATATTGAATACTGTGTACACGGTTAACTCTACACTCTACAGCCAGATTTAAATTAATGTCTGTACCACGCGGAGAAGTGTACCCGAGTGAGTTAGTTACAACGAAGGATTGAAGAGGTATTAGCTAAGAGCAGCGGAATGAGAGAAGAGACATTCAAAATAGGCGGTATGTAAATAAGGAGTATTAAGAAAAAAGTTATCATTTTTCCACATCATCTAGTGCTCTTCTCTTTCTCAACAATATTTGTAATTTTTTTTCATATTTTGTTAGAATAAAAAAGCATAAAAAATAATCATAGCAATGCGTTATTACTTTTTGAGGTTGATTTTCGTAAAATAAGTTTCAAATATAAAAATTCATGAAAAAAAGTCGCCCATCAATTCCATGCAGTACCATCAATCAATGAAAAAATTTCAAGTATGATCTAAGAGTCACGTACACATCAACAAAACACAGCAAAGGCTCACTATGGGCCACGCCCTTCTTTCTGCATGACTTGTCCTTGGGGAGTGATCAGCTCAGGTACCACACCCAAACTTCAAATGCTATATAAACCAAGGCCACTCCAATCAGATGCCAATAGCGCTCAAACCACCAGACTGATCACACCTATTGTAACTGCTCACTCCGATCTTAGACAACAAGTGAAGTTTTCTAGTGAAAAATAGTCAACTGAAGTGAAATGTCGTCCGACGAATACAGATTCGACATCATCAGTGCTCTGCCGCTGGAAATATCCTCGATGATATTTCGAATGCTTGATCCATCGGCGATGAAAGCAGCTATGACAGTGCGCAAAAACTGGTATGGGATCTACCTGTCAGATCCGGCTCTACCAGCTATCTTTCGAAGACGAGTTCGCCGAAGAATCCGGGAACAAAACAGATTCGCCAAGTACTTGACTACTCCTTCACCAAATAACTCTAGGAGAAAGCAAGCTAAGCCAAGCGGAGAGAAGAAACGAAAAGACTGGAATGATGAATCGAGAAGATCAAGCAAGAGGCCAAGATACGACCACGAGGATACCAACTCCTCTGTTACAATGAGACCAATGAGAATGTAAAATGAATAATTGTAACAATTAATTAATAATAAAATGAACAAAGTAATAAATGAATACTACTGAAACAATCATTTCTTCTTTATGCCAAATAGATATCTTGAAGCTTAGAGAATACTCAAAATTCAGGGGCTGAAGCTAAAATCATCCCTTCACTGGCTATACCCTTTATTCGAATAGAAATGTTCGTGAAAAACAGCAGAGATTGAATCTTTAAATAAAATTAAAAAATGTAGTGCGGCATTAATTTTGGTTGTTTCCGATAAAGGCAAACCAGTTTGATGTAGGTACAGCGGGGTAAATAGACATATAACTGATAACGTTTTTTCAAATCTGTGTCAAGCATGCAAGGATGTTATTGAGGCAGTGGTGATTGATACTTTAAAAGGAACGGTACCTATCCGAAATACTAATAAATCCATCTTGCAATTGAAAACGAACATCTTATTTCATACAACTTCATCAATAAAACACATCAAACCAAAAAGGGTGAAGGACGAAGTTGAATCTAGAGGGGGCAATTACCAATTAACCTGAAGAGTAGGAGTTCAATCCTTGAATAAAAATTCATATCATCAATTCTAAGCAGTATCCTCAATTAGTGGAACAATTTCAAGATGCAGTATAACCAATGAAAAAATTTCAAGCAAAATCCAAGAGTCACATACACATCAACAAAACGCAGCAAAGGCTCATAGTGGGCCACACCCTTCAACCCACATGACTTAGTCAGGTCAGGTACCACACCCATACTCCAAATGCTATATAAACCACAGGCTACTCCAATCAGATGCCAATAGCGCTCAAACCACCGAACTGATCACACCTATTGTAACTGCTCACTCTGATCTTAGACAACAAGTGAAGTTTTCTAGTGAAAAATAGTCAACTGAAGTGAAATGTCGTCCGAGGAATGCCGATTCGACATCATCAGTGCTCTGCCACTGGAAATATCCTCGATGATATTTCAAATGCTTGATCCATCCGCGATGAAAGCTGCAATGACGGTGCGCAAAAACTGGTATGGGATCTACCTGTCAGATCCGGCTCTACCAGCCATCTTTCGAAGACGAGTTCGCCGAAGAATACGGGAACGAAACAGATTCGCCAAGTACT
>FIZR01030341.1:0-15998 GCA_900060175.1 Ferrisia virgata
ACACAAAACAGACTCTATCAACATAAAAAATCCATAAAACCGTGGAAAAATTTATTGCACCTAAACCGTACAGACGAAGTGACCATCACATGGCTCCGAATTGGACACACTAAACTCACGCACAACCATCTATTTAAAAAATCCCCCAAACCTACATGTCAATTCTGCTATGCCGAACCCATCTCCGTACATCACCTCCTCTTCGAATGTCCGAACCACAATCAAACTCGTAGCCACCTTAAAATCTAAACAAGCAATCCAAACATACCCGATGATGAAGACGAAATTAACAAATTCCTTTCCTTCATCTCCAAAATTAAACTGAACAATCTGGATGTAATAATCCTGGCAATTATACACGCCCAGTATAATAAAAAAGTAAAAGAAAAAAAAAAGAAAAATGTGAAACAAAGTCTATTTTTTTAATTTTTAATTTTAGCCAAAAATTACAAAAACATAAATTTCTTAAGAAAATTATCCAATTTTTTTAAATTTGAATATTTTCTAGTAGAAATTCCAAAATTCTCAGACTTTTTCAGGATTCCATAATTCTATGACTTTTCCAAGTTTTCCACCAACTGGACACCATGCAATGCTTCTTCAGACTGGTTTCAGTGACAATGGTATTATGATTATGTGAATTAAACCTAATCAATGATAGGGGAGGGGGGAGGAAAGTGAACTGGACGTCGACGCCACGAAAAGGAGTATCTGGGACCTATACTAAATATACATATCAAATTTCAACTTTCTAGCTCAATTTGGAGGGGAGTTATGCGACGAACCAACTCAAAAATTGAGAAGAACGAACCAAAAAACTGAATTTTTAGGACTATGTGAAGGGGCGCAATGATGCTGAAAATACCAACACTTCCCCCCTCTCGCGCGCCACCCAAGAACGTAAATCTAAGATTCCTGCTAAATGTACATATTAAATTTCAACTTTCACTACATTTTCGGGGCTATCAGGAGGTGCTATCAGGCTGAAGAGTTGAGACTCCCAGAAGGCACATATAGAGCCTACTTCAAATCTACATACCAAATTTTAATTCCCTAGCTCGATTTAGAGGGGAGATAAGGGAGGAACAGCACATTTTCAAGGTCAAAAAATGGAAAAACCCTCGTACTCCCATCTTAATTGACCTGGGAGGCTGAATTTTGAAAATTTTATTTTACTTTGGAGTGTCTATCGACTGGTTCGAAAAGGAATAATTTTTGCGATTTTATTCCCTCAGCACCCCTTTCCCCCAAATTTGAGCACCATTGAATTTTGACCTGTCATCCTCACTCCAGTATCAAATATGCCGCCAATCGAAGCCTATTTGCCAAATTTAATCGATTTTGGTTGGTATCAAACTGAGCAAATTATTTTTAGTTTCAGGAAGAAAAAATAAATAACTATCTGATATGGCTAAAAATGTTCGTAATGGTCTTCTAGGACCCCGAAATGGATTTTGTTGATATTACGCCCCCCTTCCCCGTGTGGATAGACCATAATTGCCTGGATTTCATTGACAATATGGAATAGAAAATCAGGCTAATTAAATTGCATGTCTCCATCATTCAATGGCAGTGAGAAATTAACTTTTGGGGTAAATTATCAATTGGTGCTGGTTACGACATTTTTCACAAATTTTACTTTCCTTTCACTCTACAAATTTTCAAACTTCGGAGAATTTTTTAATTGTAGATAATCTTCAGTTATAACCAGTATTTCGAAAAAAAAAAAAAAAAATTAATAAGATATGCCTAGGAACCGTCAAAACAGACTTCTCGAGCCATGAAGTTTTTCCTCCTCTTTGAAAAAATTGTAAATTTTGAAATAATTTGCTCAATTTTCCGTGTCATATTGTCACGAATACCAGGCCATTACATTCTATCGACGTACGCCGGTTTCAAGGGGGGGGGGGATATCAACAAAATCCGTTTTGAAGACCTAGAAGACCATTATTACCTTTTTTGGTCATGTGAGATATTAACATCGAAAGGTGGACCATCAGAATCGGGACGATCAGAATCCAGATTGTTCAGATTTTGATAGTTTGAATGTTGATTTTTTTTTGGCTTCGTCGAAACTAAAAATTATCTTTGCTCAGCTCGATGCCGACCAAAATCAATCAAACTTGGCAAATAGGCTTAGACTGACGATGAATTTAATATTCTGGAGTGGGGCTGACCTCGGGTCAAAATTCAGTCATGCTCAAATTTGGGGGAGGGGTGCTGACGAGGGACTAAATTTTAAAAGATTGTTCTTTTTTATGCCAATTGATAGACAATCCGAAGTTGTATAACATATTCAAAAATTAGCCTCCTAGGTCAATTTAGGAGGGGAAATATGATGGTTTCTCCCCTCTATGATCTCGAAAAAGGGCTGTTCTTCGCAAAAGTTGCTTTTTTGTTGCTTTTTCTAATTTCTTGAGTTTGTTCCTCGTATATCTCCCCCCTCACTACTTTCAAATTTGACTATGAAGTTAATACTTGGTATATGGATTTAGTATAAACTCTAGATGTGCCTTTTGGCGGTGTCGACGTTTTAATCACACCCCCAACTCACTTTGCGATGTTTTTTTTCGTATTTTTCTTGAAGAAGTTTTTATTAAAATTGCAAAACCTACAGAAGGCGTATTACGTGCCAAATTCATCTTCTCTAGTTGTTTTTGGCATCTTTCGGGTTTAAACGATTTTGTACATGATTTTACAGTTAAAGTACCTCTTGACTTTGAAACAAAAAGATGAAAATTATGAATAAAAAACAAAATCAAATTATAACTTAATTTCTCCAACAAAAAAATAGAATTAATATCTGACGTGCCCAAAAAATAGTCTAATTGGTAAGAAGAACCATTGCTGATTTTTTTTAGATAATAATTACATGTTAGAAAAACAATCTAAGAAATTAGTACCTGTAGCAAACGATAGAAGTTCATGAAAAAAAAAAAAAATCCAGCAAAGTTGTAATTCACACACCAAACTGTAAAGTTCAAGTTTCGTTGCGTTGATAATGTTTATATATACTTTACTTAATATAATGACTCAACGTTGGAAAATTTCAACGTACGCAAGCAAATATACTTGAGACGCTGATATACGCAACTTTATGTTTGCTTAGTAACGGCAGCGGTAATCAAAAAGGAGATTCTAATCCGTTTGAAGAAGAAGAATGGGACGAGGACGTTAGCGACGCATTAATAGATAATGGCGAACCTGGTATACCTGTTAGAGCATTATACGATTACGACGGAGCTGAATCGGACGAATTGAGTTTTAAACAAGGTATCTCGTTCGAATAGAAATAAAAAAAAAAAAAACCTCACCAAAAATCGAAAATCCTATCGCATTTCTAAAAGGCTAAAAAAATTGAAACTATAATTAAACTAAATGTGATTTTTTTTTCACACACGTTACAGGAGATTTATTTGAAAAACTAGAAGAAGAAGACGAGCAAGGTTGGTGTAAAGGAAGAAAAGAAGGCCGTGTTGGGTTATATCCGGCAAATTACGTGGAACAAGTAGCGTAAATAAAATGATATGTCATTCGATCGACAATGTATTCTTCCGTTTGCCAAAAATGTTCGTATGTGTGTAATTTTTTTCCTTGTACGTTGATTTATTTTTTAATAATTTAACCATTTTAAAAATTGTGTGTTTTATACGTGCTTGTATAAAAGATTTAAAAAAAAAAAAAAGAGTAAAAAAAGTGAAATCATAAACCAAATTGATTTGAGAGCAGCTTTTTTGTAGTAGTTGCGCGCGGTAAATTCTCAAGACGAGGTCATAAATAGGCATAGGTTTTTGAAATAATTTATGATTTCGTCTTAGTAAGCAATCCTTTTTTTTTTGGCAATAGCAATCGATATAAATGGTGATGTAGATTTTACCGTGCCATTTGTTTTATGTATATTTTATTTATTTATTTATTTTGTTTATTGTTGCAAGAAAAAAAAAATTGTTGCAATAATCGTTATTTTAACTGAAATTACACTATTTCAGATTAATATTTTAAAGAAGACTTAATTATTATTTACGTATAACAGTATATCTTCCATTTTAGTATCGAAAATACTATATCGTTGATATGTAAGAATTTTATACATTTGTAGAAAAGCAGACATCAAAGATATTTAATTAAATACATCAAGTAAGCCGATTAATAATATATGTTTGTTGAAAAATTGAAGTGTTTTTCTAATTCCATGTATTGTACTTTACAATTCACAAAAGAATCCAATTGCGTGACCTTGAGAAGATTCTTTTGTCTTGTCATCGCCAAAGAATCGATAATCAAAGGTATTGTATTATGGAATTAATTACTGTACAACCTTACGAGTGGTTATGTAATTCAGTATGGTTTTAAGGGGTTAGCAGCTTTATGGTTTTATTTTTCATATCCGGACATATTCGTCTACAGGAAAGGAAATATAATAACCAAGGTTTTTTTTCCTGAGCAGAATAACGTTTTGTTTGAAAAAAAAAAAAGGATTTGTTTCGATAAGAAGAAAAATACAAGGTTGAAAATTTAACAAATATAACATCTTTTTATAATAATCGTATTTTACTGTAAGCAAAACATCGACTTAAATAAAAAACTTGAGTCTGATTTTCATGTGATATTTTAATCCGGACCTAATCATTATTAGTTGGAAGGGTTCATTGGAGCTAAAAAATTGAAACCCCCAAAAGGTACATCTAGGAACGCTACTAAATGTACAATACCAAATTTCAACTTCCTAGCTCAATTTGGAGGGGGGTTATGCGAGGAACAAACTTAAAAAATAAGAAAAAAGAACCAAAAAACCATATTTTTGGGACTATGAGGAGGTGCAATGCGACTGAAAAGTGAAGACCACCAAAAGACACATTTAGGGTCTCTCTCAAATGTACATACCAAATTTCAGTTCCTAGGTCAGTTTGGTAGGAAAATCAAGGAGGATTAGCCCTTTTTCAAGTTCAAAAAGGTAGAAAACCCTCATATTTTCCCTCCTAAATGACCTAAGAATATGATTTTTGGATAATATGTTATACAGCTTTGGTTCCAAGAGAAACAATTTTTGCGTTTTTGACCCATCAGTACCTCTACCCCTAAATTTGGACATATCTGAATTTTGAACCAAGGTTATCTCTACTCATATATATCTAATCCACCACCAAACTGAGCAGATGACCAAATTGAAGCGATTTGGGTCAGTATCGAGTAAAATAAATGATTGTAATGTTGGGGGTAATAAATATCTAACATGGCCAGAAATGGTCATAATGGTCTTCTAGAATACTAAAACAAATTCTGTTGATTACCCCCCCCCCCCCCCATACGCCTTAGGTCGATAGAGTATCCCCCCCCCCCCCTCATACGCCTTAGGTCGATAGAGTATAATAGCTTGGTTTTCATTGGCAATATGATATAGAACAAACAATAACAAATAAAGAGTTTTATTGCAATGAGTTTCAACATGCGAACTATGAGAAAAAAAAACAATCACAGAGTTTTAATTATTTTAAAATTTAAATGTGTAAAAATTTGAAAGTTTTTTTTATTCTTATTCAGATGGATTATAAAGGCATGATAATGAGAAAATAATAAATGGTAGTAATTAAATCATAACAGATGTACATATTATACAGACTTATGATACGGTAAATGACAAAAAACACAGTTTAAAAAATGGTGCAATTGCAAAAAGAGAACTCAAAAAAATCTTAAACGATACTTAAAAAATAATCTTCCACCAATAGAGAGTTCTTCATCATAAAAAAAAAAGATTATTGAGTTACGACGACCATAAATAGAAATACGTTTGTTGCCACTGTGGTAAATATTCTAAGAGTGATTTGAAAAATACACCCAACATGGGAATGCGCGAGAATCTCGTTAGCATAACAAATAACGTTTGTTTCGTTTGTTTATCGAAAAATGGTGATCTCATAACGTACATGAATAAAATCATGGTACGACGAATTACTTCAACTCGTTGTCTTTTACTAAACTGCTCTAATTCTCTTCCATTGGCTCTTGTTATCAAACGCAAACTGAAAACAAATGGCAATTTTGAAAAAAGCATGAAAAAAGTACATAATTGAAATCACTGTATTCAAGTAACTACCAGAGGTATCGAAGAAACCACTCGTGTGAGGGTTATTTATTTATTTATTTTTCAATTTTAATATTCGACAAATCATTGTAAAAATTACAAGAATTGTTGAATTAATTTTATAAATTTTATGTTTTGTTATAAAGTAGGTAGCTACGTAGTAGGTACTCGGTACAGTGTAGACGAAATACAAGATTTATACCTGACTACATCTAAAGCAAAGGCAAGTAACCAAGATTTCCATGATTTTTGTCCAAAGCAATACATGCTTGTTAAATGTAACAACGGTTTCACGATATAGAGTATCTGTAATACGCAAAAAAGAAAATTTGATGAGTATCATTTTGTTGCAAAAATTAATCTCGAATACTAAAACTATGTACATACTTCTCCTTTTATTTGCTCATTAGTCAGTATTTTATCTTCTTTATTAACTCCTAAGGTACGATCATTCAATGCTTTCCACGTTCTATTTTCGATGGATGGAGCTAAAAAACAAATTTATGTACACACGTGTGTAGATAAGTGATTATGAGCTATATATGAATTAGTGTAATCATGTCAGAAATGATTTATATTACCTGATTCAACTGTTCGTATCACTTTACCACTTTTAAGTGAAACAGAATTTCGATTCGGGGGTAAATTGACTAGATTAGTAGTAACACCATCTAGATTTTTCCGGTCAAGAGGTGGAATTGGAAGAACTTCCACGAGTTGCTCTTTATGGTAGAATAGCAAGCATAAACGAATTGCACATCTGGAAATTAAAGATTTATAAATTTTACATTTCAAAACTCAAAGTCAAACATACGCAAATTTAATTGCAAATTAGTAATGGGCAAAACAAATTTTGAATTAAAAAAAATATATTAAAACCAATTTTTTCAGAAAAAATTTATGGTGTGTCAGTGTTAATATGTTTACTGTATTGATGAGGCATTGCGCTTATCACGAAGTCCAGAAACACAATTTTCTATCACTTCATTCATCTCATTCATGTGTTCAAACTTCAAGTTCAAAGTTTAAAATTATTCAAAATATTACATCATTTAGAATCACATGTATTACTACGTAAATCGCATGTGCACACTATCTTGAAAAACGAGCCGATAAGTTTGTCTATATTTACATATCGAATACGCTGAACATTCTAGATAAACATTTAATTACCTGCAACGCATTATGAGTAAAAATTTTTAAATCTGGTTACTTTCGTTCAGTACACGTTTTAAATACAAGGCCATTACATTCTGAGCCGAAAGTAAATGTATTTCGTGTAACTTTGTAAGGGTAATTGCATAAATAATGCAGTCGATCAGAGCACTCAAATATTATCGAAAATTACTTCACGACCGGCCGTATGTAGTACAGTCGATACAAACAGGTAAGAAGTTAATGATAACAGTAATTTCGAACTTCATTCATCGTGCTCAAAGTTTACAATATTTTCACGTTATAGTTTCCCTAATGGCAGTTGGAGACATTATTTCTCAAACGGTGATCGAAAAAAAGGGCTTTAGTCAGATTAATTATTACAGGGTTGTAAAATTTGGCTCAGTTGGGTTCTTGCTAGTGAGTTATCGAACATTTTAACGTTCGTAAGAAAACAATATCAATCGAATGATAATGTTACTGTTCGTTGTAATCAACAGGGACCAGCGTTAACTGCATGGTACCGGTACCTGGAGAAATTGCAATTTCAGTCTCTGAAATTGGTATTAGTTAAGAAAATAGCCATAGATCAATTACTCTTCGCACCTTGTGCAGTAGCATCTATCACAACTGCGGTGTCGTATCTCGATGGAAAAAACATAGAAGAAATTAAGAACCGATTACAAACGGATTTCGTTTCTATACTGATGAATAACTACAAAGTGAGGGGAATTTATATGCGTCCTATTACTTTTTACAATATTGATCTGAAATTAAATTTCTTTTTTACAGCTGTGGCCTTTCGTTCAATACGTCAATTTCTCTGTAGTTCCTTTGGACTATAGAGTTCTAGTAACTCAGTGTGTCGGTGTCATGTGGAATACTTATTTAGCGTGGAAACTGAATTCAGATAAAACGTAGTCTGAGCATTAAATGCTATGTACATTCCCACGTTCCCTAGTCTACGTCTTCCATTATTAGAATAAGTACATTATTGTTAGTTAATCATGTACTACCAGAATGGGTACCTTTTATGTGATGTTGGTTACTAGATTTTTATACTTTTTCGTTATATTCGCCAGTTTCACGTAATTATTCTTATTAAGCGGAATAAATTTTTGAATACAACACAAACGTTGAATTTGTTGTACATTGGAAAGAATAACGTACTTGAATAGTTGAATTGCTAGAATGATTATCCATTTTTTTCGTGTGCCCAACGCTTTTTGAGCGCTCAACTCGATTAATACTTCGCAATGATTCAATACTGTAAGCCACTTCTTCAATTTATTTTGATATGGGTTCGGAATACCTGGTTTGGAAACGTTCCCACAAATGATTTGATCGTTGAAAAACGCCAACAGTTTCGATAAAGTGAAGATTAACTCGGATAACAGATTGGAATTTTCAAACTGAGCTAGTAAAATGAAAATAACATTTAATATTGCAAGAAAAGTGTTACGCTGTAATGTTGAAAATAATTACTTGTAAACAGATATGACAAATATTTAATCGCAGATTCTATTTCCGCCGATGTGCACGGATGTGTGCCGACCCATTTCTTGTATTCACTCAAGATTGGTCTAATATTTTGTATAAGTTCCATCCTCTTTTAACCGTGAAATTGTTACTAAATTCAAAGAAATAATTCCATTGACACACCAGAACTGAGAATGACGACAAAACACAACTTCTACTTTGACTATCGCTAGTAAGCAATGAATTTCATCAATAATCAAGTTCTTCTTTACCAGTTTTCTGATATATTTCTCGAATTTCTTTTAATTTATAATCAAAAACATTTCCAAGTTTTAGTCCATAATTGTAACTTTGCAAGAGCTTTTTTCACCAAGTTACATTATGTAGATTACAAACGAATAATTTTTATTTTGATGCAGAAAAGATAACAGCGCAATGCAAAAAATGCATTCGTAGTAAAAAAAATGCCAAAAATAGTCATCACGAAAAACAGGACTCTGGTTGGTTGCCGTCAACATGGTTTCATGTTTGAGCGTGATGTGTTTTTGTTGGTTCTTGTTTTACAGCGGTTTTTTTTTTTAAGATAAGAAGTAGAAACATGAACAAGAAATGATGACAGCTAGACAGTCAAAGCAGTTATTTCTTGTCATAAAAATTAATATTGCACTCATAATTTATTCATCTGTGGATTCTTATTTGCCCTGAGAAAACATGGACTGCTATATGCGCTTTCAAAATGATTGAATCCTGCTCTGTCAAACGTATGTTATTTAGTATTGTATTCTCAGGCGGATAGGACATATATTCTAAAATAATTTTCATATCAGTGTATTTTGTAAGGTATGTAATTCATTAATCTTGCTTTTTTCCTCCAGATTAACCCTTTTGATTTTAGTTATTGAAAGTCACTGGACACGCAGTAATAATCATTTGATCGCCACCATCAGTACCAATTTCACGTTCAATTTTTTGGGTAATTTAAAGTTCATTGGATCCTGAATTGAGTGAATTGGGAATGGTGGTCGGTGATGACACAGAAATTAATTTATTAATGATTTCTCGGATTAATCTTTGAAAAATTGTATTTTTCCCAATTATTCGTAGAATGAATATTATTGTATTTATGGAGTTTGTGCCTTAATGAGAGAAGTAGGTAACTACTTTTTTCAAACGGAGAGACGAAAAAAGCCTATCTTCTGAACATTCTATTTCACTGTTTCAGATGACACAATCATTGAAAATCTATCCATTATTATTGGGGTTTGGAGGAACTTGTCTTTCAACTTGTGTAGAATTTACAATTTTGACTAAATTTTATGAAATTGATTTCATTAGCACAGTTTAAAAAATCCTAGTCGTCCTATTACTGAAATAACTAGAGATTTAATTTGGTTAGGATACCACTAATTAGAACCAACTGCGAACATATTATGCTAGAAAAATAACATCTATGCATACTTAGAACGGAAGCACTGATAAGTTTTCAATTTAGATTGCTGGAAGAAATGATATTATTGTTGACTTTTGTTGCAGAGGAAACATACAGAAATTTTCTTGCGTTTTTGTTGCTCATGTGTTCGGTTATGCCTATTGCAAAGTAATAAAGAATATTCTTTGAAGAAAGTTTATGATCGAATGAAGCTTCTCGGTCTAAAGATTATTGACATTATTCAATTAAATATTGATTATTTTAGTGAAAGTTTTCGGGTCGCGATACTAAAGAATAAGAAAAATTCCGGTTTGAATTATTATGAAATACTTTATTGTGATTTCCAGGTAGGAGTTGGTCTCCATGCTTGAGGAGTTATTACTAGTCTTAGAACTGATAAATGTATTCAAAATTGAAGCAAATTTGTTGTGGCCCACTGTTGTAATGGAAAAGTACTGGTATCACTTTAAACTTCGAAAGACAGCATAGTTTTATTGGGGGGACTCGAGGTATGATGAACAATTTCATAATTGGTATTCCAGATTCCTGAGTGATAAAATTCATCTGTAGTGTTGAGTTTAATTACTGTCTGGCTGAATTAGTAGGTTTTCATATAACTTTTTTTTCATGCTAAATTAATTAAAATTTCACCTAATATAATTCATTTTAATTGAGCAAAATCAGTTTTACAAGTATAATAAATATGATGCACCAGTTCAAGTTTAATTCAACTAAAGATATATTCACCACAAGAAGGAAAACTTCAGGTGGTACACAATTATGATTCATTATTCTTCTACAATTTACTTCTCAAAGATGAATCCGCTGGATCATCCATAATCGTATTTTGTATAATGACCTGTGCCTTGATCGTTTCACTATTTGAGTTCTCTTGGTATTTATATTCCACCCTATTCATCACTTTCCCGCGACAATCGGCGATGTTACAGTCCAGTTCAATTGTAGTTCCTTTCTGGTTAATTGAGAATTCCTCGTATTTTTCATCGCCTAAGCAGTTAAGAAAGAGTTTACAGTCAAATAAAAAATTTAACATCTTGCTAATCAATTAAGAAGTTGAAAGAGTAACTATCGTTGTACCTGGCAAAATCATAATAAATCCATCTGGTGTATTTACGTGAACTGGTAAGTACGCTTCGCAATATATGTCATCCAGATGCCTTATGAATTCACACAAAGCTTCAAAGTTAGCAAAATTACTTAATTTCGTCAATTCATACAATTGAGGAGGTGGTAAAAAAATGTCTTTATTTTCAATAAAAGAATTAACCGAGCCCCACTAGAAAAAAATGAAAGATGAATGATTCATGTAGAAATTCATTCGTTCTGGAGTTGTGTGTCCTAAAAAAATTAAAATTACCTTCACTTCTTCGATTTCTTTATAATCGGCTTCACTTTCAATTTCCTGGTCTACAGCAGCAATAAAAAAGAAGCTATTGAAGCGTTTTAAATATGTAGTTGGAGTAATCCAGTTACTCAAAAGGTGCAGACTTTTCAAATTTGGAAAACAATTGTTAATTTGACAAAAATTGTAAAATTGAAATGGATCATTGCGGATTCGATCTCTCCAAAGATTTCTATTTTCGAAATCGTAATTTTCTGCTAATAATTTCGTAGTATCTGTTACACGTTTGCATAATAATATTCCACATTCCTCGAATGTTTCTCGAATCGCTGTAATTCTGCGTGATACAGCACGTGATAATACTTTATGGTTAGCAGATTCAGAAGGTTGTTCAATCAAATTTAGTTGAACGTTCAGTTCAGATTGCGGAAGCAATTTCAACCAATCAGGGCTTTCATCCGCTGGTTCACAGTTTCCTCCAGGAAAAACATAAGAATTGGGAAAATGAGAAGCTTTTCGGCTTCTTTTTAAAGTTAATGTACTCACGTCATTAGCTTGAAAGACGGGGTTTTTGATCAGACCATTTTTTGTAACCAATACCAGCGAGGATGCATATCGAAGTTTACTCATAATGGTGCTAAATGTCTGAAAAAGCTGCACGCACAAGAATCATTTTCAGTTCATATTTCTCAATACTCGAAAGCATGAAAGTGTGATTTTTATTTCCAATGTGTACCTTGTGCGAATAATTCTTATAACTAATATGTAAAGAAATAATCATCTGGTTGAAACCAAAAAAGGTAAAAACGCAAGAAAATTATATATTAAAATTTTTGAAGAATAATATAATAGAGTTTAAAGTAATATGAACTGAAAAAGTAATACTAGATGCCAAAATATAAAACAATACCTTTTACACATGCACATGTATGAATATCAAAGAATACAAAAAGAATTAATCATTGAGTGGTTCTCTCCGCTCCTCTCGCAGCACGGAACATATGCGCTTCAGCTAAATTAGCGGCACTCTCATAACAAGATGCTAACATTATAGGTCTTTCATCTTTAAATCCTAAAATACTTTCGACACACGGATACATCCAATCGGTTTCTTCAAGAAATTTGACTTCATTTAAAATAGCGGTCATTCGTTTTTGATGCAAAACATCCTCATAGTCTTCTCGATCTCGTTCAACAGCTTCATTGAATGTAGCACGATCTTGAAATTCAGCGAATAAATTTTTAGTTTTATCCAGCTTTTTTGGTCCAGCAGCTGATGGTGGAGTAGAACAGTAAGATAACGGAGGAGTAGAAAATGATACTACGTTCACTGCTACTGGTTTTGAATCTTTGGATTCTTGATCTTGATTCATCTTCGGCAAATCTTCTTTCAGTCGACCTTTTTTTTATGAATACCGTTATCAATCAATGATGTAATGGAATAAAAATAGCACTACTTTAGAGATACCTAGCTGAATATTCAATTAACCTGCGATTTCTTCGATTCATCTAACTACATACCATTCGCATAACAATACAACATTGAAATTTTAGAAAAAATCACACTTTCCAATTTTCAAATGATGTAACAACGGAGCTCATATAGAGATAAAATAGAGACTATGATTTTGATATTAGAAAAAATGAAAAAAAAGAAGTATTATTTATGCGAATTGTGACGGTAAAGATTCGTTCTACGTCAACTTTACAATTCATTTTTCACTTACTTGTTGATAAACCGTATTGATCAAGTGTTTCTTCAGTAAGCGGAATGACCAAAGAATTTTAAAATGATCAAAACTTTAATTTTCACTTTTACTGATTTTTACCTCAGTTTTTTATTTGCATGTACATAAAACATTATTTACATTTTCACGATAAGAACTACAAGAAATTGATAAGAAAAATACGTATGCACGAATTTCACTTTAGAACCAGTGTAGCAATTTAATCCTTCCACTGACGTGAAATAAGAATAGCGATTATGAGCTAAGCAAAATCTTTACCAGTATTTCATGTTCATTTTGTTCTTATTTCTGATTTCATACATCAGGTAAGCTATAAATCAAGATTAACATCGTTATGAACATTGAGTGATGAGATCGAACAAAGATCGCAGATGA
The DNA here is from genome assembly GCA_900060175.1 of Ferrisia virgata. NCBI lineage: Eukaryota > Metazoa > Arthropoda > Insecta > Hemiptera > Pseudococcidae > Ferrisia > Ferrisia virgata. The sequence goes on from FIZR01030341.1 coordinate 13,635, forward strand.
AATGCACGATTCAGCATTAGGTAACACTGCAATAGAAAGCTTGCAGTTTACGACGTTACGGGTAAACTTACGCTGAAGTCCAACTTTGATTCAAAACTTTAAAAGATCAGGACTGAAAACAGAAGAAGAAAACTAGACAACACTAGAATAGAAGTAACACTAGCACAGCCTAGTTACGATTAGCATTTATTTATGCAGGTCGCTAGGTACTCCGTAAGTGCACTGTACCTGTACCCAGAGACCGGAATCTACGAATCTAACAATCTATCACAGAACCTACATAACTTTAGCAATAGGGATTACATCGTTGTAGCTTATTCAACTTGAAGTCCCATTTTTTAGATCATAAATGCATGGACATAGCCAAAAATATTGCATATTGCCAGGGTAAAATTACATTCATCTCATGTTTGCGTTAAAAATTGTCAGTTAAAAATCAATATCCATATGTGTGATATTAATTTTCTATACTTGTCGACCATCGTTTACTAACAAATAATTTTTCCTACTTTTTAAAATATGCCCATCATTCAAGATTGTAGAATATAGATTAGAGAATAGTCTTGAGATTTATTTGAAAAACTACATACTTACTTATTTAATTTTGTAAGTGCGTAAGTATTCGTTTTTTTCTGATTTTATACTTTTTAACAAGAGAGACGGAGAGAGCTAACCAACATGAAAGTTGTAGAAGCAAAATTACGAAAATTTAGATAAAATTTCTATTCACAGTTTGCAGTGCTCACTATTAAAACAAAAACAGCTGAAAACTTTACGTTTATTTGCCCGATAAATTTATAAACAATTCACTCAGTAACGATCGTAGTTTATTAACTAAGCACTAACCCGTCGTATCTCGGTTGATTGCGATAATTCTCAATTTTTCCGCACATATGTGCTCTATTGTTCGATGTTATAAATATAACTCTACGTATGTATACTACTCCTGATTCACTTTAATAACAGAGTTATGTTTTATTATTATACTCGCGTGCTTGCCGTATAAATTATAGCTAGAATCGAAGTTATGATTGGCGAAAATGAAAGTGCAAGTTGCGTTACTTGTTAACTTGAAAAAAAGGGTATCTACCTAGTACCTACAATCTATCGATGATACCGGTTACTTTTGTCTGCGAATGTGCTCCGAGATGTGTTCAAACGCGTTACCACGGCGTTTAGCGCCATTTTTATTCACCGTTGTATTATTTTTTTATTCGAGAACATTATTTAAGGAAAATTTAATAATATACGCTGTATTAAAATGTTCGCCAATTTTGTCTCTTTATTGCTTTGTTCAACAAACACGAAACCAAGTTTCTGATAAAACGTAAGTAACAAGCTACCTATCAATTAAATATAATTAAACAATTTACGTTTCAAATACATAAATCGGTTACCTGTTTATCTAATACCTAGATGTATGAACATATTTTTGCCCAACATTAAGTATAGATGAATTAATGATTTTATTTTTACAGAAAAATCGTGTCTTTGAAATATTTAAACGTTGGATTGATTTTTTCCGCTATCGGAGACATTCTATTAGTGTGGCCAACCACATTTTTATATGGAATTGGTGCTTTTGCATTAGCCCATGTAATGTACATCAATTATTTTGAAATTCATCCTCGTAATAATATTTTAGGAGCTGCATTAGTAACAATGAATTTAATTGGTTTGTATATGTTTTCCTGTTTGTTATACAAATCGTTTTTAAATTTAATAGTTGATTTTGAAGGTAATAGTATATGTACTACAACGTAAATTACATCAAGTTTTCTTTTCAATGTTTTTGTTTGCAGTATTTTTTGTCGTGTCTTCGACAATAAGTGGTATTTTACTCATGGCCGTTCTCATTTACAGTCATTTATTGATCGGTACAGTTTGGAGAAGTTTAGATCAAGTCATACACTGTAGGGCGAGTGTGAGTTATAAACAATTACCTAAGCACCTTATTTTCATATAAGTACTTACCCGTTGTGCAAATATCACCAATTCGGTGTCATGTGACGCGTCATTTTGAAGTCAGTACTCAGTACATATTAGATCCCGCTTTGAAAAATTTTAACCAATCAGAATAATGATTGCTCCGTCCACTTTAATAGGCATTGCAATTACTGTGTCAATTTTAAATCAGAGAAACGCCATCAATATTCTATGATACAAAAGTGGCATACTTTTGGCGAATTTTTGAGTTTCAGGTGACACTCGAATGACACATTACTGGCGTACTTCTGACACATATTTGTTGACACTATCATGGCACAGATGTGTTATAAGTTAGACATTTTCGTTGGCGCATTAATGACGCATAAATGACATATTTCTAACGCTTGTAAGATAATATTCTATTGGCATAAATAT